>JAJOZX010000976.1:402500-497500 GCA_023014485.1 Bathynomus jamesi
TTCACATAACTGGATTTTTCCTGTTTGAAACTCCCCTCCTTGTATAAAACCGCTTTTAAATGCCCTTGTATAAAACCGATGGTTAACGCAGTTTCGAAAATGACGTCTGACAGTGATGTGCGTCGTAAACACAGAGCTGTTATCGAGTTCTTAACCGCAGAGAAGAAAACAGTTGGAAATATTCACAAACGTCTACAAAACGTTTACGGAGGATGCTGTTGTTGATCGAAGCACAGTAGGACGTTGGTCTAAACGTGTGAGATCATCGGAGAGAGGGAGAGCCAGCCTCGATGATGAGCCACGCAGCGGTCGCCCGGCATCGGCTCTGACATCTCACACTGTGCAGTGTGCAACGTGCTAACAGCATCATTCGATCAAATCGGCGCGTCACATACAAGGAGCTATCACTGGAGCTAGGAATTAGTGAAGGAAGTGTGAATACGATAATTCAGCAACTGGGAGGATACTCAAAAGTGTGTTCACGGTTTGTTCCTCGCGAAATGACTGAAGATCACAAAACCCAAAGAAAAGAAATTGCTTCTGAGTCGTTGGTTCGATACGAGACAGAAGGGGATGACTTCCTTTCACGAATTGTGACTGGGGATGAGACTTGGGTACACCACTTTCAACCTGAAACAAAACGCCAATCCATGGAGTGCATCACGCAGACTCCCCACGCAAGAAAAAGTTCAAAATGGCTCCCTCTGCACGAAAGGTTATGGCCACCATCTTCTGGGACATGAAAGGGGTGATTCTGGTAGACATTATGAAGGAAGGACAAACAATCAACTCAGAGGCATATATTGCTACCCTACAGAGACTCCAGAGACGTATAAAGCGAGTTCGACCGGAGAGAAAACTGGAACACGTCCTTCTTTTGCACGATAACGCAAGACCACCCAACAATTTGCAAACAAGAGAGGCCATCACAAAAATACGCTTCACTGTGTTACCCCACCCTCCCCACAGCCCGGATCTGGCACCTTTAGACTTCCATTTGTTTGGGCCAATGAAGGATGCTATTCGTGGAAGAAAGTTTCAGAGTGAAGATGAGGTTGTTGAGGAGATTAAGAGGTGGCTCCAGCGGAACCCAGCGGACTTTTACCAGCAAGGAATAAAGGCCCTTGTTTCGAGGGGTGGAGGAAAGCCGTAGGAAAGGATGGAGACTATGTGGAAAAATAAACTTGTAAAAAAGGTATGTAACTACTTGTGTACAAAATTTCTGGAACTTACAAGGAAACTTGGAAAGAAAAAAAAGGTGGGGCAAAATATATTGAGTGCCCTCGTATACTGTATATATATATATTAGGGTGCTTTTATCATATAGGGGTGAAAACGTAATAACAAATTTTTTGAGTTGCGAACGTTTTATTTTATGAGGACGATCAAAAAAATGGTGTATGCAAAATTTCCTTCACATGAAATGATATTTAGAGGTTGCGCAAGCAACGTTCAGAAAGCAGATTGTATAAATTGTTTAGCTCACGTTTTGTTAACATTTAACATTACAAATTAGTTGTGCTACTGATGCTACTAATATCATATTTGTTTTACTAATGCAGTATATTTGTAATATACATATCATACAATTCGGTACATTACATTGGTAATATAGATTATGTTCAGTAGACATCTTTACTCGAAACTTTTTAAAAGCGAGTCGCTTTTAATGGCCTTTGGAAAAGCATTGCGGTGATCTTCAATTACTCGTAATAAATATTGTTGTTGCTCTTCATTTCTTGTTAGTGAAGTGTTAAACTCCCGAATAAGAACTACTCCTCTCTCTGCTAACTCATTCGCGGGTTTTATATTAAGTACTGCCTTTCGGGCAACCTGAAAGTCATTGTCATCTTCCCAAGTGCTTGGATCTTTCTCTAGAAACGTAGAAGGTACATTAAGAATCTGAAACCAGTCATTGGTTCGAGCACTTACAAAGTCTTCTACTCTTAATTCCGATATGTTTGAGGTATCTGAAATCATCACCCGACGGGGTGGGTCTTCCGATCCAACTTTACCGGTGATTGCTTCAACCATTCTTCGCTTAGTGAATAGGGCAGGCGATGATCAAAAAACGCCATTCCAACTAGTACTTCACTAAGGTACCAAAGATGCTTGCTTAGCGATGAAAGCGCAGCTGTTTTAACGTTTGGATTTTCATAATTTTGTAATTTTTTTAGAAGTTGTAGATAATTTGATGCAGCAAAAGTAGGAAGAGGGCACTCGATCCATGCTGTAACATAAAACTTACAAATGAATATATTTATTTCGCAAAGATTCATCCATAATTTGTTTGCTGCTATGAGATAATAGGTGGATTGTCTCTTCACCACCTTCTTTGTCCCTCTCTGCTTTTTCTCTTCTTTGACGTTCCTTTTCCGCTCGCTCTGCATGCCTTTCCTCCTTTTTTTGCTAGCTGAATGTCTACACCTGTCATAAGACCTCGCCGCCCTGGTTCCCGCTGAGCAATCAAGAAGTCATTGTCTTCTTGTATGGATATTAGGTTCATGGCTTGTTGGTGAGCGATGTCAAAGAGATTGGGCAAGTTGTCTTGAAACTCTTTTCTCTGTTTCAGAGCAGTATCAGATTCCCGAGCGATGCTTTTCTTGAGGTTTTGCCATTTCGAGTGAAAATTTTCGAGCTTTTTTAATTCACATCTCGCTCGTATGATGTAGGTATTTGTGCTTTATTCCAGACATCAAGGATCGAATTTGTTGTTATCTTAATACTGTACTCTCCTTCAATGTTTTTTTCTCAACATTATGATGACAGAAAAGATGAGAGAGACTATCACCTATCGATGGAAGTTTACTTTGAGGGAGTTCAGGTATAGGCTGCCCAACGAACCAAACTTCTGTTTTTTAACGAGTAGCTGGTTTAACTGTTTTGGACATGATTATTTCATTAACAAAAAAAGCCTGAAATACAAACAAATGGATGAATAAACCACTCCAGAAATATACACAAAAAACTTCTGAAGTGAACAATTTTGCAGATGCAAGCAGCACTGACGATAATAGGTTTGTGCTGGTTCGGACAGAGTGACACTGTTGATACACCAGAAAGGAAACTTTATTGCGCATGCGCAACCTCTGAATGTTGTCATATGAAACTCGTATTCTACCACAAGGGTTTTATATACTAACTGCACAAAATGATACGGTCGGATAATCACATATTAATACATCATATTTTCGAAGCACCCTAATATATATATATATATATATATATATATATATATATATATATATATATATATATATATATATATACAGAGCCGGCCCTAACAAGTGCGGGGCCCTAGGCATTTTGATAATACGGGGCCCCACTCCAGAAAAGATTTTAGTTCATAGTAAAAAGGCAAAAAGATAATCTGAAGTGCTATACATTTATTGTAGACATCTGTCTAATAATATTAAGAATAACAAAAAAAATGCTTTCATTAAGAATACTAAAAAAATACCATACTTTATAAATTTATAATATATTTTAAAGACTAATTTTTATAACCTTCCTTTCTGAAAATTCCATTAAAAGGGGTTCAAAATTTAAACCCCTTGCTTCTTCATGTTCGATTGACAATATTCCAAGTTATTTAGCCTATCTTGGCCCATATTAGACCTTAAGCAGTTTTTAATTAATTTTAATTTTGAGAAGCTTCTTTCTCCTGATGCTACCGTCACAGGAATTGTTACAAATATTCTTAGAGCAATGGTTTTATATTTCATTAAAACTGTCCTTAATTTTCCCCTTTCCTATGACAGCCGGCGTGAGTCGGGGAATCTGGTCAAAAGAAGACTGCCAGACACCTGGCTCAGGAAAATCCCAGATGAGCCAGATGTACCTGGCTATGTGAGGGAGAGAGCTCGAGAAAACAACTTTCTCCTTCACCGAGCTAATTCTAGAGGTGGAGTCTGAGACAGCGATGAGTGGAACTACTGAGTATATGTGTGTATATATATATATAAACACACACACACACACACACACTTGGATGTTTGGCAGATGTATATGAGGCATTTGCCTGAATGTAACACGATAAAATGAGTTGATTTCTAACTTTGAATTCTGTTCCAATTGTTCAGGATGAAAAATAAAAGAATTTACGATCAATGCAATTATTTACATCATACATTTTACATCTTTCGTAAGTAATGATTGTAGCAATGGTTAAAGGTGCAGTAACAGTAATAGTAACAGTAATAGTAATAATAATAGTAATAATAATAAGAATAGTATTAGTATTAGTAGTAGTAAAGTAACAGTAGTAGTAGAAATAAACTTGTGGTATAATTTTCAGTCTTTTAAAGATAACATTTGATCCTTTTATTTGATTCTTCAAAATCTCCTCGATTCCAAAAATGACCTCCTCCAAGCATGGCTAAAATTTCATTATAAATTATTTACCTGACTTATTTGTCTCTTTTTCTTTTTCTTTATTTCTATACTGTTTAATAATTCTGATTTCGGGTTTATTCTTTACTTTTAAAAATTTTAAAATACAGGGTGAATTTCTACAACCCGTAGTGTACAGGGTCTCCATAAATTATCTATACAAATTCAATTCAATTTCAGTTAAATTTGTAAAGATAATTTATAGACAACCTGTATATATATATATAATGTGTTAAGAAAGAAACTGTGCATTGAGCCACAAACTCTATACCATTTCTGTACCACGCGAGTACAGTACAATATCATAAGTAATAATAAAATAATAAGAAAAATGTAAGTTGTATAATAATAGAGCGACAGTGGTTGTTGCAATAATGCTCTCCTCTCTCCTGGAAAGCGGAGGGAGGGTCTCCCATCCGACTATTGTCAGACCCATTGTGATTTAACTTCGCTGATCGGCGGGATCGGCCACGTCGTAGCCAATGTTGGTTTATGTTTATCTGGATTTGTGCTAACCGATGACACGAGACGCTTCCGTGTTTAAGTCCGTGTAAAAGGCGGGGTATTTTTTTGTTTTTCTAAATTTGAACTGTTTTTTGAGAAAATGGACACCTACATGGTTGAAATAATTCAGCGCAGTTTCGTTTTAAACACCCTGTATTAACTTTTACTGCATATGTAGAATCCCTCCATTGTAGGCTTAATCTAATAATATTTGTTTACTTTGAACTTTGATTAGATACTTAGAAAAATGTAGAACGCAAAAATTACTTTAATCTCTCAAAACTTTTGACTCTAAACGAATGAATTCAACACACATAAATGTTGAACAATGAATAGTTACAACGAAGTGCCAATACCAGGCACTGTTGGTGCCTATAATGCGCGTAACTAAAAGAAAGTGAAAGAGCGCCAAACTTCGAACTGAGTTGTTAGTCCAAAAATGCAATTGAGTGTGACCGAAATGTTGCTCAGTCGTGCGTGCGATTACAAAAGTTTCTCGACGTCCAATTGAGCAAGTCACTCTCTCTCTCTCTTCATTTTCTTACATCTATTTGTCGATTTGTTAACACTCTTGTATTATTATTCTATACACACACACACACACACACACACACACACACACAGTAGTGGCCAAAAATAAATAGGACAACCCTATAAAATTGTATTTATTGATAGATATTCCTGAATATGGATTGATTTTCGTTTGCGTAATTACTTGCTGCAGTTATCTATCATATTAGAGACGATGATCTATCATTCTACTTTTCCTTAAAGGAGTTACAACGAATAATGAATGCGTTTCGTGATATTCATCAGTCACCTTGTTCTTTCAATAGGACTAAGAGAGACAATTTCAAGGCCTATGAAGTAATTGTTTTGCATAATAGTTCTTCGAAATGAACTTGAAAAATATCTAATAACTTAAATGTAACTTAAAACAATAGTTGTTAAGTTATTAATCATTATATAAACAAAGAACAGTCGAGTCTCAGTTGAATGGAATAATCGAGAGAAAAAGGAATAAGGGTTTATATACATATATACATATACATATTCCTTAAATATATCGTTTTACCTAACCGGCTTTTAAAAGGAGAAAAAAAACTGAGTGCATTGAGAGTTAAGCGCCTCAACAGTGCTTACGAACTTAGGTTAGATACTCATGATTAGGTTTTGAATGCTGGTTTCCAGGAGAATGATGCCTGTAATTTATTGCTTTTTAGAGTAACACACAGGCCTGTATAGTTTAACTTTACAACTGTTTAGATTATTTTACCATGTACAGGGTGGCCCATAAGTCCCAATCGGTTATAAATTATAATCAAAGCGAAAATACAAAAATAAAAATCAAAGTAAAAAGTTTATAATAAGTTTAGGAATATTTATTGATTATTCAAATTAAAAATATTATGACCATCTCGACAAATATTCTTTCCTTACTAATCGATTACGTCAGGTTGAGCTCCGATTGGGACTTATGGATGGGCCACCCTGTAGATTCTAGACAAAGTTTTTTTTTTTACAGTGTATGAAAAATTGGTTCGCAAAATTTTTCGAAACTTTTAAATAGACGTTTTAGAATGGTTTCGAAACATTAAATACATTATACAGGGTGTGTCTAAATTATATTAACACTTCTATGGAAGAATACTTTCCATAGAGGTGTTATATATTTTGTTAACACTTCTATGGAAAGTATTCTCCCATAGAAGTGTTAACATAATTTAGACACACCCTGTATATCTATTTGTCTTGCGAGTAAATTTTTTGTACTATTTTTAGGTACATAAAATTTCAAGATTAAGAAAAAAAACAATAATTTTTAAATTAGAGATTAAAAGCATTACATTTGCCGAACCTTGAAATAAGTTTTAAGATATTTTGCATGGAGTGAAGCCCTTAATATATATATATATATATATATATATATATATATATATATATATATATATTTACACATTTTTGTTCGAGTTTGGAGTGAACATCTGAAAGTTTCGTTCGCTGAGGGAAATTTCCTTCACAGCGTTGAGTTGAGCTCATCTAGGAAAGGGCCAGAGCCACCTGATCCCATTTTGGATTCACCAAATAACCCCCTTTTCAAGCCCTAAAACCCCTTTTCTCTCTCTCTCTCCACTCTTTTTCCACTTTTTTCATTCTTTTTGAAGGGGGGAGGGGGAGGCCAGAAAGTGAGGTTCTTTAATTAACAGGAGTCATGTTTTATATATATATATATATATATATATATATATATATATATATATATATATGTGTGTGTGTGTGTGTGTGTGTGTGTGTGCATATTATACAGACACGACTAATCTATTTTAAGATGAACTACGAAATTCGTTTGAATAAACTCAGTCATAACATTGAGTTTTTGGGGGATAAATTAACGTTAAAATAGATTTAAGTATTATTATTATTATTATTATTATTATTATTATTATTATTACTAGGGTAAAACTTGTACATATAAGTAATAGAGTTTCAAGCTTTTCAAAGAATTATATATATATATATAATATATATATATATGTATAAAACCTGTTTTCCCTAAAATTAGACTTAAAATAGACAATGAAACAAAATATGACGTAAAAATAGCTAAATTTATTAAACAATTCACTGAAATTTAAAGCAAAAAAGTGAATTTAAAATTTATTCGAACTTAATTTTACATGTAGGGTCCCCCTGATCTTCCATCCATCCACCCCGAGCCCCCAACTCTTTATGGAATTGAAGGGCCCTTATGTGCAACCAATAAAGCGCATAAAAATAGGCGAAAACTTTGCGAAAACAGCGAGTATTTCGCCTCTGGCTTTTGATGCCAATATTATTAAATCTTGTAAGAGCTTTGAGGATGTTAGCGAAATGGCCGCCATGTTTGAATACGTTCTTGTGGGAGTTTTCTCCTGCTGTAGTTTTGGTTTAAATGAGAGAGAATTCAATGGAGCCCTTCGTTTCATCCTGAAGGGGACATCGAAAAGGGTTTTGGGCCTTGTTTTGATGACTTTCTTTTGTGAGAAGAGCAAGTATATAAATAGGATTGCGCTCTCTGAGTCTTTTACATGCTAATCAACGATATATATATATATATAAGCAAACAACCACAGGGAAAAGGAAACACAAAGTCCGAGCGCTTTCGTGATATATTCACATTATTACATTCACATTATCCTCCTTGATAATGTGAATATATCACGAAAGCGCTCGGACTTTGTGTTTCCTTTTCCCTGTGGTTGTTTGCTTATTAATAAGGTCACGTGTTATTTTGTGATTTTAGTGCATATATATATAATATATATATATATATATATATATATATTTGAACAATACAATTAAAAGTATTTAATTAATTGCAATTTACACATACTTATAAAGAGGAGGAGATTGTAGACACCAATCTACCAGGAAAGTAATCCAGGGAAGACATTAGGCAGGAGAAAGGGAGTGCTGGAACTTTCGTTTCTCCTGTCACTGTACTCCTTAGCTGATCTTTTTCCGTGTCTCATCTACCCTATAAACAGTTCAGTATGCTCTCATACACACTGGTCTCCCTCTATTCCTCACTACATATACATGCATCTTAAACTTTTCAAAATTTGTATAAAAAAAAGGCACCGATGAGCCTTGAAGCTTTGATTTCGGCTCTCTCCTTCTTCTATTGGGTGCATGGGAGGGCATTTTGAAGTGCGCCCGCCCTTGGCCCCTCCTTCATACACAAAAAAATGCCAACTCACTTACAAAAAGTTTGTTAATTTAAAATAAAATATTGGTAATAAAAGCACTTTTTGCTCGTTTTGAAATAAGAATCTCACTCGTCCCGTAAATAAGATCTTAATTAACTCCCTTCAAATAACTTAATTCTGTTAATTTGACCAAACTATTTCTTATGTGACGTCACATTAGTGTCCTATTTATAGAATAATAAGACGACTTTATATCAACACTAATGTACCAATAAATTTAATAAATTAACTAAATAAGATAATTTAAGATCGCCAATAATGCTTCTTTATTTCTTTTAATAATTGGTAAAGTTTAATCAATATAAAAGGAAAAAAATTCAATAAAGCTCTTGTTTTATAAATTCAGATTTTTTAATATATATAAAATAGTATCTTAACTTTTCCTTTTAGCGTCCGGCAAAAGTTTAAAATTAAAAATTTCTGCTGAGATTATCGGAGCAAAGTATTCCGACCCACCTTCAATGGCGGCCAAAATAGAGAGAACGAAGTACGATTTGAGAAATCTTAAAACACATTTTCTTTGCCAGATTCGTAGAAGGGTAACTCTTATTTCTCTTATTTTAGGTTGTAAGTAAAGTTCAGGCCGCAAGAACTACACAGTCCTACATTAATTCCGGCAACGTGATGAACTTGTAAGCTTAACTTTTGTTCCCTCAGTCTTAATTTACATACATATTGAACGCAGAGGCATGGAAGCGGGTTGCAAGGTCAGCAATCAGTGTTTTAGCTCCGTTCCGTGTGTGTAAAATCTTTATGAAAGAATAAACTTTCTGCTTCACTCTGTTTTCATGTTGTTGCTTATGCGGATTTAAGGTTCTTGTTTTTTAAGCAAAAATAGTCATTAGTGTGATATTACTTAATTAATGGAGATTGATATAAAAAGACTATTACAAAAGTATTTGCTTATATACACTGTATATACTGTATATACAGGGTGAGTCAGAGTCCTGCCTCATGCGATAATAAAATTATATATTTATATAAGTATCTATCGATAAAAAGACTATTACAAAGGTATTTGTTTATATACACTGTATATATATACACACACAGGGTGAGTCAGAAGTCCTGCCTCATGCGATAATAAAATTACATATTTATATAAGTATCTATCTATAAAAAGACTATTACAAAGGTATTTGTTTATATACACTGTATATATACACACACAGGGTGAGTCAGAAGTCCTGCATCATGCGATAATAAAATTATATAAAAGTGTATATGTTTATTTTGTATTTCCTTACAAACATTTTACGTACACTTCACAATTGTTATGAAAGATGTTCAAACTGTGCAAAAGGACTAATTTCACCTTTTCCTGAGAAGTGTACAATACAATGCTTCGTGGGTAGGTTCCGCCATTTCAAGGAAGGAATGAGAAATAAAGTTAATATAAATAACAAATTCAAAATAAATTTACTTAAATATATGATATTATTCTATGAGGCACGGTTTCTGACTCACGATATATATATATATATATATACAGGGTGTCCCATCAGTCCGGTCTCATAGGAAAATTTATTTTAAATTAAATTTCCAAAAGTAATTCATTAAAATTAAAACAAATGTTTAAATTGATGTCTTGTTTTGGGACCCTTTTTTTTTTTTGTTGCAGGTAGAATAACCTCCGCCTTTTCCTCTGGAGTGTAACTGACTTTCATATTAACCATTGCGTGTTATTCTACCCGCAACGAAAAAAAACGGTCTCAAAACAAAACATCAATTTGAACATTTGTTTTAGTTTTAATGTATTAATTTTGGCAATTTAATTTAAAATAAATTTTCCTATGAGACCGGACTTATGGGACACCCTGTATATATATATATAATTTCAATATTAATATTTCATTTAAAATATATTAATTGAATAATAAGTAAATAGTGGTTAGCGTCGCTGACTACGAAACCATCGGCCCCGGGTTCGAGACCCGACGGCAGCCGGCGCGCAGCAAAACCCAGCTGTTCATCCTTCCACACAATAAAGAAAGTGGTTGGTAGATAAATGGGTACCCTGGAAGGCCTACTGGTTAAGACGCTGGGCTGCTGATGGGGCGTGGTTCGGATTCCACGTTAAACTGTAGGTCTAAGGTGGAGTGAAAAGCTTGACCTTCGTCAGAACGAACATTCGGGCGGAAGCTAACCAAGGGTTACCAAGGGTACGTAATCTAAAGAATTTACTTTGTATTAACTGAGTATTTGGACGAATACTAAAGTTATTTGAAGGAAAACAATGGCTGAAATCTGCTCCTTTTTTGATAGTGAATTTCATTAATTGTTTTTTTTGTTAATCTTGAATCTTTTTAACAAATGTACAAAAAAATTGAAAGATATTCCAAATTAGCTAAAATAATTGATGAAACTCAATTTATTTGTCAACCAAGTGCGTGGGATGAAGCTAGTGGAAACACGTAATTAAAATTGGCACCGATCTCACAATTTGAATTGGTTGACAAATCTAGTGGTGCACCGATTAATCGGTATCGGCATCTGGCATGCCGATATTAGGAAAATACCTGGCATAGCCGATTAATCGGCCATGCCGATACCGATTAATCGGTGCACCACTAGACAAATCGTTAACTATATTTTGATTGCTTCAACCAAATACTTTTGTGGTTGAGAGCGTGAAAGAATCTCTCTTCATACGTACATTAGCCTTCATGTGTAATAGTATTAATTTACCACTGAGTTTATGTTTAAAGTATTTTTTTGTAATTGAATTGAAAAACCTTTATTAATAATAAAATAAATTCATTGGCTTTACAATTTACAATCCCATAAATAATTGTGAAGCGGGACTATTTATTTTTAATTAATTTGGCTTTTAAACTTTAGGCTTTACTGGGCTCATTGCCGAATCTTAAGATTCAAGAACAACCAATAATGGGATACGGATGACTCGTCAACAAAATATTGGAAAAAGCCGACATGGCACAAATATGCGCGCGGGGCCATTCCGTGTGTAATAAACATGAATAAACATACATTTTAATTTTATTCCGCTCTTCAGTATGGCATTGCAAATATTGTCATCTTAAATTGCTCCGTCCCGGGAGTAGTGTGTGTTTTACAGAGGTGTCGCCTATTGTCTGAATCCGTTCGAGAACATTACATAATTACGAAATTGCCGTGAGTTTATACAAATACGGAAGAAAACTCAACTTTAGAATTCCAATAATTCCAAAATTAAATTCTATTTGCAACTTTGCAAAAAAATTGAAAAAGTATCACAGTAAAATCAATATTGCAAATAATAATTACACAAAATCTGTCTGAGGAACTTCACAAATGTTGATAAATGTTGACAAATGTTGACAAATGTTACAAAATTCATTATCAATACTCATAATACATCAATGACCTTATACTGTAGGTAATTCGTTTTAATACCCAAGGTGTTTCAATTCTCTTAACCATGTGTGTGTGTGTGTGTGTGTGTGTGTGTGTGTGCATATGTACCACTTTCCCTGGTACATGAATACATAAATAACAATATCATAAGTACACTAAACCGACTTCCTACTCTCAATTCTTTCGCACATGGATTTTCTATATCTATAAACCATCAGGTTGTCTGCGAGTATATATATATATATATATATATATATATATATATATATATATATATATATATATATATATATATATATATATATGTATGTGTGTGGTTATAACAAAGTTTTCAATAAATTTCCGTTTCTTTTCGTTCCACCATAAAATAAACTCGAATTAATACATGAAAATGAGCGAAATTTTTCGAAATGAAGAGGAAAATACTCCCCGTTCGTGACCCCAAGAGACTCGAGGAGCAGAGATGGAATAGCAATGAAAGAGGTTCCTCTATCACCGAGTGAGAATGAAATGGGTGTGACAGAAAGGAATGAGCAAGTAAGAAGTTGAGAAAAACCGAATGAATGTGTGCAAGAAGAGGTGAATGTAAAGTACTTACAGGATCAAAACATATATATATATATATATATATATATATATATATATACACATATACAGTATATATATAGATAGATAGATAGATAGATATAGATATGTGTGTGTGTGTGTGTGTGTGTGGTGTGTGTGTGTACGTTAAACTGAGTTGGTGCTGGTTAAGTGTGCGGTCTACCTAGCTTTTAGTTAGCCTTATAAGGCTAACTAATGAAACTATCAGGACTTAACCTAACCAATCGTCAAGGGCATACAGTTGACCTAACGATTGGTTAGGTTAAGTCGTGATATTTTCGTTAGTTAGCCTTATAAGGCTAACTAAAAGCTAGGTAGACCGCACACTTAACCAGCACCAACTGAGTTGTATATATAACTCAAAGTAACGTAAAGAGCATTCTATATACTTTCCCTAACTGAGCATCATGGAAGGATTGTCTCTAAACGTTTTTGAAGAGTTGAAATAATCAACGTGTTTAACAATACTTTAAAATTAGAACCAAAGAATATTTGTGACTCCTTAACACACACTTGAATTTTATCGCTAAATTATCGCTGAATATGACGCAATATAATAACGAACAGCGATCATACAAGATTTCGCGATACTCTGAGTTTAAACTTAATACCTCAAGATACTGAGATTAATGTTGAGTTAAATATAAAACTATAACACGACTGTAGATATATTATAATAAAGTATAAAAAAAAGTTTAATAACTTTCAAACTTGCAACCATTAAAAACTTCCAAAATGTTGATCATTTTATTGATCTTTTGAAGGTTGCAAGAAATGACTTAATGATAATCTCTCGTATCATCTAATAATAATAATAATAGCTAATAATAATAATAGCTAATGCGCCTCGGTGGTGTAGTGGTTAGCGTCGCTGACTACGAATCCATCGGCCCCGGGTTCGAGATCCGGCGCGCAGCAAAACCCAGCTGTTCATTCTTCCACACAATAAAGAAAGTGGTTGGTAGATAAATGGGTACCCTAGGTGGCTTAGTGGTTAAGACGCTGGGCTGCCGATGGGGCGTGGTTCGGATTCCACGCTAAACTGTAGATCTAAGGTGGAGTGAAAAGCTTGACCTTCGTCAGAATGAACAATTCGGGCGGAAGCTAACCAAAGCTAATAACTGAAGTGTAAATATTAATAATTATGTTATAGGGTTGTTTAACCTCCTTCGTAACTGCAAAGGTCATATGGCGGGGGTTGAGGACCTACAGCTTTACGTGGTATCCGAGCCTCTACTCCACCAGGGAAGACAGGCGGAGGAGCATCTTAATCACTGGATTTTCAAGGCCGAACCAAAATTCGATCTCAGAACCTTCGAAAGAATAGCTTGACGCTCTATCGTTAATCTATGATGGCGGGTTTGTAAGTGCTAAATTTAGCGTTAAAAGCGCTAAGAACTTGGGACTATTTGCGGTATTTCAACTTTGTTATGTTAAAAAAGTCTGTGGAGACCTCTCCAATAATAATAATAATAATAATAATATAATCAATTCTTCTTGAATGGTTGTCTCATGTCATTTCTACTGTCCTGAATTTTGAAGGGTCCCTGAAACGAATCATACTGGCACCAACCAACTAACAATAAAAAAAAAACAACCTTAAATGTTACGGTCGGTCGAACGGTCTTTCAGTGCTGCCTTCTCCCGCCCTGGTCCCCCCCTTTTTATTTTCTAGCCTTGACTTAGACATTTCCCTTTGCAGTATATTTTTCACTGTATTTCGCCAATAGATTTTAATAAATTAATTAATTAATAATTAATTCTTTCTTTCACTTATACGTTTATTTGAAAAATAATTAATACTCTGTACAGCCCAATATATATATATATATAATATGATGAATAAAACCACGAAGGGAAAAGAAACACAAAGTGGTGCTCAAGCGCTTTCGTCTAATGACATCCTCAGGAACACTGCTAGACGAAAGCGCTTGAGCACCACTTTGTGTTTCTTTTTCCTTCGTGGTTTTATTCATCATAAATATTTTTCACGTGTTACTTTCGTGAAATAATTTTCATATATATATATATTACACACACATCCTTAAACTTATTTTTAATTACTGTTTTATTGATATATAATTCCATTCCTGATAAAAAGCCGATACGAGAAGTATATTTAGTAAACTGTTTTTAACATTAATTTCTTTCCTATAGAATATGTCTCGTAAATGTAAACTTTGTGTATAGTCAATGAAGCTTTCTGTTACAGTTGTAAATAATTTGCCGTTCAACGTCAGCTTCAAAAGTCATTTTAAAGATGAATTGATTTTAAGAAATTATTTTATTCGAATATATATATATATATATATATATGATGAATAAAACCACGAAGGAAAGGAAACACAAAATGGTGCTCAAGCGCTTTCGTCTAATGACATCCTCAGGAACACTGAAGTACATAAAAGGGTTACAGCCTATATATAGGTTACAGAAAGAAAAAAAATAAAAAAATAAATAAATAACATACATACATACATACATATATATATATATACACATACATATCTACACACACACACACACACACATATATATATATATATATATGCAATAAACGGAGAAGTAAAAATAAAAATTAAAAATTATTAAAGGATTAACAGAGAGGCATACAGATTTGTAAGGAAAAATATCGATTTTTAGCACAAGATCAAATGAATTATAAAAATACAAATTTATACTGGAAATCTGCCCGGGTTTTTAACACTGCCTTTTATGGTCAAGTTTCGATAAAATTAAAATTAAAAGTTAATAAAGTAGCATACAAGTTTACCAAAGATTTAGCGTTCTACCCTTCTTATCTAAATCTGTTTTGAAGGAATTCAAAACAACAGGATCGAGTTGAAAAAGACCTTTGCTTATGTTGAAGTTATTTGAAAGTTGGATAATGGCAGACTCAAGAATATTTCTATTAACAATGTTGCTAGAGTGGAATAAAACTGAAGCATTATTCCAATCAATACAGTGGGATAACTCTGACAAATGGACAAAAAGGGCACTGGACAACTGTCCTGTTCTAACGGAAAATTGATACTGTTTTATACGTGTGTGCAAATCCTTTCCCGTCTGACCTATGTAAAAGGAATCACATTGTTTACAACCAATTTTATAGATAATGCCTGAATTATTGGAAGGCTATTTTTTACTATGATATTTTTCACAATATTGTTATATGAAAATACTACATTAATATCCAAAAGTTCAAGTACATTAGCAATGCCTAAAAAGCCCGGGAAAAATGGAAGTACTAAAATATTTTTCGACAAAGTACGAGTGTTATTATTGACACGATAGAAAGTTCGTTTTGCCTTGTTGAGACAAGATTCCATAAACGCAGATGGATAACACAGATCACTTCCAATACCGTTGATTTTTTCCAATTCGGCATCGATGTATTCCGGACTGGCGATCCTAAGGGCGCGGAGAAACATTGATGAAAAAATGGCCTTCTTAGTGGGGGTGTCATGTCCCGAGTAAAAGTGTACGTAGGACAGATTGTTTGTTGTTTTCCGATAGATACTAAACTTAAAACCTGGGCTTTCCCTATGTACACGCACATCCAAAAATGGGATTGAATTGTCTTGTTCCACTTTAAAGTAAATTTAATGGAGGGGACTTGATCATTTAACTGAAGGAGGAAGTTGTCAAAAAATATTTTAGTACTTCCATTTTTCCTGGGCTTTTTAGGCATTGCTAATGTACTTAAACTTTTGGATATTAATGTAGTATTTTCATATAACAATATTGTGAAAAATATCATAGTAAAAAATAGCCCTACCAATAATTCAGGCATTATCTATAAAATTGGTTGTAAACAATGTGATTCCTTTTACATAGGTCAGACGGGAAAGGATTTGCACACACGTATAAAACAGCATCAATATTCCGTTAGAACAGGACAGTTGTCCAGTGCCCTTTTTGTCCATTTGTCAGAGTTATCCCACTGTATTGATTGGAATAATGCTTCAGTTTTATTCCACTCTAGCAACATTGTTAATAGAAATATTCTTGAGTCTGCCATTATCCAACTTTCAAATAACTTCAACATAAGCAAAGGTCTTTTTCAACTCGATCCTGTTGTTTTGAATTCCTTCAAAACAGATTTAGATAAGAAGGGTAGAACGCTAAATCTTTGGTAAACTTGTATGCTACTTTATTAACTTTTAATTTTAATTTTATCGAAACTTGACCATAAAAGGCAGAGTGTTAAAAACCCGGGCAGATTTCCAGTATAAATTTGTATTTTTATAATTCATTTGATCTTGTGCTAAAAATCGATATTTTTCCTTACAAATCTGTATGCCTCTCTGTTAATCCTTTAATAATTTTTAATTTTTATTTTTACTTCTCCGTTTATTGCATATATATATATATATGTAGATATGTATGTGTATATATATATATATATATGTATGTATGTATGTTATTTATTTTTTTATTTTTCTTTATTTTTTTTTCTTTCTGTAACCTATATATAGGCTGTAACCCTTTTATGTACTTCAGTGTTCCTGAGGATGTCATTAGACGAAAGCGCTTGAGCACCATTTCGTGTTTCCTTTCCTTCGTGGTTTTATTCATCATAAATATTTTTCACGTGTTACTTTCGTGAAATAATTTTCATATATATATATATATATATAAGCACACCGGACAAAAAATTAGTCACCCCTCTCAGAATGTACCTAATAACGTGTGACGGCGCCTCTGGCCTTGATAACCGCACGAATCCGGCGAGTCAGAGACTCTACGAGGTTGTGCATGTACTGAACATCGATTTGCTGCCACTCGTTCATCAGCCGGTCCCGAAGTTCCGCCAGAGTCCGGGTGTCTATTCCTGCGCTTCACTTTCTGTTTCCAGCCTGAACAACACCTTCGACGCATTCAGGATTAAAGGCTTCATTGGACCTGCGATGTACTCGTCGCCTCCCATCATTGGAGAACAAACAAAAACGGGACTCATCGGACCAAATTACACGTTTCCAATCTGCCGCAGTCCAGTTTTTGTGCCTCTGAGCCCATTTATAACGTGCCAATTTGTGACTTGCTGTTAACAGCGGCCTCTTCCGTGGTACCCTGCTCCAGATGTCATCGCATGCAGTTCTCGTCGCAATGTCCGTTCGGAAATTGGTCGCTGGAGAACCTCATTGGTTTCTTGGAGCAATTGTTCTCTGGTTTGAAAACGATTTGCAGTTACTAGACGAGAAACATGGCGGCGGCCCCTATTGTCGAGAATTGTTTTCCGGCCACAGTTACGCCGTCGATTGTCAGTTGATTGCGAACTACACCACTCTTTGTAAACTCGCTGGATAGTACGCGTTGACACACCAAACAAATTGGGCTACTTCAGACATTTTGTGTCCGTGGGCTCTGCCAAACACGATGGCTCCTTTTTGCACTGAGTAACGTCTGCCTCACGACCCATTTTGCAGACTATATCCAACACACTTTGTTCTTCACCACCTCACGAAACAGATCTGATCCTGTGTGCTACGTCACCGCTACTTGTCACTTACCAATGCTACATCAGCGCCCTCTGTGTGACCTTGAACTTCCTACTATCGGTGCTATTAGGGGTGACTAATTTTTTGTCCGGTGTGCTTATATTAAACCTCTTTTACAGTGTTAAAATTGACAAAACCTATTTTACAATATCAAAACCTAGTAAAAAACTTATTTTACAGTGTTAAACCAGGGATGGCATTCGAAATTCATTTATATACCTATAATTGTTATATACATACTAAAATATCCACTCCTTTACCTAACCTGCGTTACTTTAAATGAAAACAATGTAATATTAGTAGGCTGACCATACGTACCGTTTTGAACGGGACAGTACCGTTTTTTTTATGGGTTCTGTATGGGTTCTGTCACTGAAGAATAATTGTAAGCTCAATATGTTTATGTACTTACTTTTTCATGAATACAGAATATTACATAACCCCCGTCCCTTTTTTGCCATCCCAATGTCCCGTTTTTGTCTCAAGGAAATATGGTCAGCCTAAATATTAGTAACGAACTAAGTATTGTTATTGGGGTCATCCTCATTATCTAATTAATTAACTACCTTTTGAGAAGTAAATTGAAAGGTGGTAGATCATGAGGAAAGGTGAGCCTATTTTTAGGCTCCTTTTTTTAAAAATATTTTATTTGCAAATAAGAATATTTGTGATTGGTGAATTACTCATCGTTATGTTAATTTCTGTGCCTATGTCTATACTTATACCCTGAAAATTAATTTTTATACCTTTACCTACAATTTGCTGAAAATGTACGTGTATTTCCATGCGTGTATGTATATCTATGTATATGTATATCTATGTATACATGTATATCTATACTTAGGCCTTATTTCTTTTCTATACCCATACCTGTAGTGTACCGCTATGCCATCCGTAGTTAAAACCAGATAAACTGAGGCTTTTTTTACAGTATTCAGACCAGATGTTGCCAATAACGATTTCATCTTCGTGGAGGTGCGATGCTGATGACTGGTACAGCGTCCGTTCGTAATAGAGTGTCCTGGTGGCAGCATAAGAACTGTGATTACTCCACTGTAAGGAAAGGAGCTTAAGTAATGGATGTATGGAGAAGAATGCTCACATGAAGTTTATACGAGTTGGGAAGGTAGAAAAATAAAACGAATAGCTACCCTGTTCAAACGGGGGTTAAGGGAAACCCTTGTGGATGAGTAATATCTTCCTCCCCCCTGGTAAGATGAGATAAATAAAGAGGAAATAAATGTGAATGAAGTTGATTTTGGTGGAGTTTGTCTAGAAGTGTATACCAGACAGCTGATGTTATCAAACTAGAGGGAGTCGAATGAGTAGTATGTAAGAGAAAAGTCAGCAGGAACTGATAGAATATGAAGAGAAATGATTAATTGCGGATATACAATGGCGCTCGAATAACCGTGGAAGATACGTCAAAAGATACGTGGAAGATACGTCAAAAGTTGTAACTGTGCCACTGTAAAAAAATAAAGGTGAAAGAAATGAATGTTAAACTTATGGGAACTTTTACTATAGCTAGAAAAAACTATAGAAGAGTGTTGGTGATGGAATAAAATCGATTACAGATCCTTTGGTTCGAGATGAATAAGGCGGTTTTAAGGAAGGTGCAGGATATGTTGATCAACCATTTGCAGGAAGAGAGATAATTGAGAAAGTAAATGGTAAAAAGAAAGGGTGTATGTGGCATTTATGGAGAAAGCGTATGATAAGGTAAATAGATGTAGCTTGTGACAACCGTTTGGACTGTATGATATTAGTAGTAAGTTGCTAAATGCAATGAGAAGTTTTTATGTAAGTAGTAGTGCTTGTGTAAGAGTTTAGGGTAAGTAGAGTTGCTGTTTCATTATTAATGTTGACCTACGACAGGACTGGGTTGTCTACCATGGATGTTCAACGTGTATGTAATAGTAAAAAGTGAAGTGAAAGTATGAATGCTAGAGAGAGGAGTAAATCTAGAATTTCGAAGAGAATGGGTGGCGGCTGTCGCACCTGACATATGCTGATGATGTAGTGCGTCTGAACGAATCAGAGAATGAATTAAGGAGAACATGACAAATTTGTTGCGTATGCACAGGATCAGTGGCAGTAAATGTACATAAGGTAAGGTTCTTGTCTTTGAGAAAAGAGAGTCAGGATGTAATATTGTGGTGAATGAAGAAAATTTAGAGGTTGTGTAAAAATCTAAATATTTCTGGTGTATCACTGACAAAAGGGGCACAAATACAGTGGAAACTGAAAGTAAAGTAAATCACAAAAATAAAGTTATGACTATGATAAAAACCCTGGCAGGAAGGAAATGCTTGAGAAGGCCTACTTGAGTTTAGAATGTAGATGCAGCAAGAGTTTACATGAAGGTGTGCTAGTGTCAACACTGATGTATTGATGTGTGACGCTTGTGTGGCATAACAGTTCGATGTCAAAAGTGAGAGAAGTTGAGAGGAATAATTTGAGAAGTATGATTGATGTATAACGAAATGACCATTTGAGAAATGAAGATGTTCGAGAAAGGTGAGGAGTGAAAAAGTCATTGGATATAAGAACAAAGGACAGTATGCATTTTTTGTGGTCATGTGGACAGGAGGTGTGAGAAGTGGTGGAAAAACTGAAAGATTCAAAGATGTAGTTAGTAAATGTGAGAACAAACGAGTAGTTGACATAAGTGTAGCACAAGAATCAACGAGAACAGTGGTTTGTGAGGTAGTGGAGACATTGGTCTCACCTGGCGTATTATTTTGTTAGGAAAGGATACATTGGGTCCCTGAGGTTTGGTTGGTACCTTATTCCAGTGGTGATCCTTATGTATCCTTGTGTTTGAATTGCTTATAGTGCCTCTAATTCCAAATTCAAGAGTCGTAGCCACCCGACTAAAATTTGGAAATGGCTTCTTAGATGGCGTATATGTAAAACCAAAGAAAACAAAACCTGCTTCACAATGTTAAAACCAAAGAAAACTAATCCTATTTTGCAGTGTTAAAACTAAACATTGTGTAGTCTTAAATGCAAGTAAAAATAATCCTATTGTACAGTGTTAAAAGCAAACAAAACGAAAAACCTACTGTAATTTACAGCGTCACAGCAATTAAAAACGAGATTATTTTAGTTTTCAAGTAGTATGGGGCTGTTCAAAAATTACGTAACGCTATTTTTTCTAAAACTTGACCCTCCCCCCTTGTAACGTTCCGTAACGCTAGACCAGACACCCACTAAGATGTTATGTATCCCCTAATAGTGGGTGTCTAGTCTAGCGTTGTTACGAAACGTTATAAGGGGGCAGGGCCGCCGAGAGGGCGAGGAAGCCGGGATAAATCCCCGGGGCCCGGGCCTCTAGGGGGCCCGGAAAGAGGGGGGATAAAATGTAAAAATATTAATAAAGCAATTGGTTAAATAACAGAGAAGAAATATAATTAATGAAGATACATTTTATAGAGATTATCATAGTCAAACTGAAACATAAAATATCTGCGGTCCACCAATGCCCAAGACCGACTGACAGATCTGGGAACCATTGTAATTGAAAGCCATTTAGCCCGTACTTTAAATTTCATCAGAATCATTTACCACTTTGCTAGAGAGAAGGCAAAGAAAGTACACTTCTAATTATGAAAATCTTGCAGTAAACAATTGTCTTGCCTGCATGGACTGGTACTGCATTTGTAAATTGTATGGTGATAGAATTAATATAATTGATTCGAAAAATAAAATGGTCATTTTCTTCTGAGTTGTTTATTCATACTGTATGTTTTGAATAGTGACTTGGACATATAATCAGCTTGCTTGTTATGTACACAGAAAACATTCATAATAAAATACTGAGTAAACAGGGGGGCCCATATACCAATCCTTCCCCGGGGCCCGGGGCAGCTCTCGGCGGCCCTGTAAGGGGGGTGAGGGTGTCAAGTTTTAGCAAAACTAGCGTTGCGTAATTTTTGAACGGCCCCTATGCTAAAAATTATGACTTTTTTACATGACTACAATTAACCCCATTTATGTGACCATTTACTCCTCAGTATAAAACTGAAGAGAGAAATATACGATCAAAATTTATATATATATACACAGTATATATCACGGTTTTACATATGTAAGACCCCTTTCCTAGTCCTATTCGTGCCTCCAAAAAAATGAAAAAACATTCAAAATTTATATCTAATTACGACGTATAAGATACCTCTCTTGTCTCGCATGCATTCATATACACGATCGATATTCAGACCTTCTCCCCCCTCCCCCCCAACTAAAAAAAAAAACACCCAGCCAAAACAACCGATTGCTTAAATCCTTACTTCTAGCTCGCATCTCAATCCTTGCCACACAATCTCATTAGTCTGGTGATTCTTCTTCTCATTCAGTTGCGTAAATGCACAGAGATGAAAAATGGCGTAGAAAGGGTTCAAATGGCACGACATGGCAGACAGCTAATCACAATCTTTGGCTCGCGCGCGCTCATTAGCATAGAGATAGAAGGCGAGCGGGAAGTGAGAAGCGGGCCAACTGAATAAAAGGAACGCGTCCTTTGGAGAACATTCGCCGGAAGAATTTCCGCTTCTGCGTTTGCATCCGGCGTCTCTATATGCTTAAGTGGTTCGCGGGGCGGCACATCGACGACATATATATATATATATATATATATATATATATATATATATATATATATATATATATATATATATAGCAGAGAATGATTTTGTAAATATAATCTTAGGATTTAGTTATCAGGTGAATGCTGAAATGAGGAAATGAATTACCTCCTTTATTGATCGCATTGTCGCGCTCTCACACACACACACACACACACACATATATATATATATATATATATACACACACCGGTGTATATATATATATATATATATATATATATTACATGTCATGTTTCATTTTTTATGTCTTCTTGTATTTCTGTTTAACTTTTATTATTATTATTATTATCATCATATTATTATTATTATTATTATTATTATTGAAATGAAATGAAATGAAATGAAAATGAAATGAAAAGGTTTATTGGCAGACTATAGTCCATATGACAAATATTATTAATACAATGACAGTTCATATACTAAGGATAGAAATATATACACAATTGATTAGAAATAATACTGTAATGTCGAAGTTAAGTGGAGCTACAGACAGAGGTTTTCGTACCAAGAAGTCCATAGGATAGAGGATAAATGGCAGGACTCATGGATAGCTTGGATGATCGGGTTGGTTGATTTTTTAATTCTTTGCATTAGACTGTGTTGAGCACGTCTTGTTACCTCCGGGAAGCTCGGGACATTGCGGGTGGCAAACATTTGCGAAGCTGAGCATCTCGGGGGTAATTTATGTAAGAGTCTAAAAGACCTGTTGTACGGCAAATTTAGGGTTCTGCCAGAACATTTTTTATAATTCACCCAAAATTGCTGTCCGTATATATTACTGCAGAAAGTAGGAAAGAGGGTGTCTTTAGCTTCACTTGTACAGAATCGAAAGTTCCTTATAGTCATATTCGCTTTAGCACAAAGGCTTCGAGATTGTTTTCTTATATCCGAGTCATCACTCAAGGAGCTGGTGATAGTTTGACCCAAATACTTAAACGCTTGTACTTCCTCAATTACCTCACCATTCATTTTAAACCTTATATCAGCTGGCTGATTACAGCTTTTAGGATGAAATTGCATAACCTTAGTTTTTGTAACATTAAAAAGAATATCTTGTTTCTGCGAATACTCTTCGCAGACTTTTAGTAGCCGATCCAGACCTTTAACAGAGGGACTTATTAACACCATATCATCAGCATAAACTAAGTTATTTATCCTTCTGTTATCTATATAACATCCCACTGTTACCTCATTAAGTGAAGCAATTAATCCGTCAATATATACATTAAACAGCATAGGGGAGAGCAAGGAGACTTGTCTCACCCTGCAAGAGGAGCCAAAACACTCGGATAGTACATTGCCCCACCTAGCAGAGAAAGATTGGTGGGAATACCAAAATTTCAATAAATTTAATATGTACATGGGAACCTTCCTGTCTTCTAGTTTTGCAAATAAAATATTGTGGTTCACCCTATCATATGCCTTACTTATATCTAGGAAACAGCTATAAATAGTTGAATTACTGTCAATGTATTTAGATATTGTTTCTTTAAGTACATAGATACACAGGTCAGTTGAGTGGGGCCTATTAAAGCCAAACTGATTAGGAGATGTCCATAGGAAATCATTTAATCGGAGTAACAAGAGTTTTTCTAGTAGTTTCGAGAAGCAGGAAGCGAAGGCAATGAGCCTGTAATTATTGCTGGACAGAATGTCTCCGTACTTATTTTTAACTAGGGGCAAGATATATACCCTCATGAACTCTGTAGGGATATGGCCAGTGATGTAGTCAAGACCACCAAGTCCGAGACTGAGACCGAGACCGAGACCTGATCCTGTGAGACCAAGATCGAGACCGGGATCAAAGGTTCGAGATCGAGATCTACCTTCCGAGATCGAGACCCTTAAAATTCGAGACCGAGATCGAGATCGAGACCAAGCTCATGCCCTTTCAATTTGTTTTCAATTAATCTGACGGGGGCGGGGGTGGGGGGGGGCAATTTTTTGTAGCGCTAACCTAAAAAAATCCAGACCCACACCCCCCCGCAAGACAAACGTGGCAACTCAAAACAGGGTGACTGATTAGTGAATACCTAGAGTCCCCTACTTTTACAAACTTTCATAAACATTCTGAATTGTGTCTGTTCAACCAAGCCACCATCATGAGTATGCCAATAACATGTATTTTTCATTACGATCTCGAGAGGTCTCGAAAGGTCTCGGGGAGAAAAACCGAGACTGCGTCTGTCGAGACCGAGATCGAGACCGAGATCTAAATAGCGGAGACCGAGATCGAGATCGAGATCTGCAAATTGGGTCTCGAGATCGGTCTCGAGACCGAGACCGATCTCGAGACCTACATCACTGGATATGGCTATGAGCAAGCATGGCTGATAGGAGCAATAATATATACAGACATACTGCGTCATTTGCATATTTTAAGTGCTCATTCGATAAGTCATCTACCCCTGACGCAGAACCAGTCTTTAACTCTTTAATTAACCTCTTTACTTCAGAAAATGATATTAAAGTATTTTCCCTTGTCCCTCCACAATCGTTTCGCTGCAATCTATCTTAAGATTATCCCTAATCACACTATTAAGAATGTTAGAATAGTGTTTTTTCCACAGCTTTGCAATTTCATCCTCCCCCGACACCCCATCGATTGTTATTATCGTTATTTATGCGAGCTTCACAGGCTTTTGATGCTCGAATAGACTCTTCTTCTTGTTTACAGCGCCTTATGGCCGCCTTATACTGACCCCTACTTCTACACATATTCATGTATACTGGTCCTAATCTGGGTCTACCATGAAAGCACCACAAATCGTAGGCGTCTTTCGATTCCCTCTTCAGGGGGGCAATAAAATCATTCCATCCAGGAATAACCTTAGTATGATAGTTGTAAGATTTAATCAGGGGGGCTTCCTGCTTCTCTTAACAGGGATATTATCTTACTATAATACCTATCTATGAGTTTACAGTGAGAATCCTTTGAGCATATTATTATTATTAGTACATCAAATATTGAGGAAATATCCATCTGCAGTTTCCATCATTTTCCTTATGACGTACGAACATTGATGCATGGGTAATGCATTTTTATCCCTTAGTTCGTCTTTTCATCGGTCCCCTTATTCGATTACGGTTAGCGGGGTGAACTCCCTCAACCAATTCACAGTTATGGTTGAATTTTATTCCGGAAACAGAATTTATTTAGCACTTAAATTCTTTACCCAAATTTGATCAAACACCCCCTTTTTTTTAAACACCCAATCAAGAAACTTACAGAGAAATTATTGTTGTCATACGTACACGAAAAAATACACACGGGATTCCATCTTTAACTGTTCTTTTTTTGTTTTTTTTTATGAAGTTCATGTTTTTGTGATAATTGGTTGATTGGAGTGTATTTGAAAGGAACACATTCTTGGTATTACTTCTATATATATATATATATATATATATATATATATATATATATATAATATATATATATGGCCAAAAGAATTGAAACATCTTAAAATTATTTTTGGAATTAGAGAGAGAGAGAGAGAGAGAGAGAGAGAGGAGGAGAAGAGAGAGAGAGAGATATAGAGAGAGAGAGGTTAACAGAAATGTTATATAACATCACTGATGTATTTTGAGTACTGATAATGAATTTAGTAACACTTGTCAACCTTTGTCATACTTTTTCGATTTTTACAGTTTCTTGTCAAGTATACAGTATTTGAACTAGAAAGTGGTATGACTTTCAGTACATCAACGGCACATCATTACTCAGAGGTAGCATTCAGGTTTCATTTGACTTTATCAGCCAAACTTGAAAAGTTTTGGTATTCGAGTCCCACTTGCTCCGAGTTTCTCACTTTATTGTCTTTTCCATTTCCAAGAGCCTCATCTATCGACAACTTTAGGTAACGTTAAAATTGCCATAGTATGAGTATATACCACATTTGCACTAACGGAGCATACATTTGAAGAAGGAGAGATTTAACGCCCCTATATTACCAACAGTACGATGACGTATAACGTTAAATATTTACCAATGTTTAACCTCTTTCGCCACATCTAAGGTCATATAATGGATGGGGACCTACAGCTTTACGTGGGATCCGAAACACGGGTCGCTACATAATCTGAACGCGGAGAAAAAGTCTCCCATACAACTAATACCCAGACCCAATGTCGCTTAATTTCTGTTAAATTATAGAAAGTTTTCGACATATATAACTTTTCAAATCTTGATAAATTATTTTTGGTAATTTGTGCAGGGCTACATAAACCTGTCCAACAAAACTGACAAGTCTAGAGTTTGTTTATTTAACACGTTTTTATTTTCAGGGCACTCAAAGAAGACTTTTACACTTCTTACCATATTACCGTAAAGTTAACGGATGTGCCTGATGCCATTGTAAAGATATCCTTATTATGCAGTAGGTGAGTTCGACCATGTAAATTGTTGAATGCTTCACAGTACTTCAAAACATATTTTGAAAAACACACGGACATACTTTCAAAGAATTGAATCTGTCAGTCGCTTTTGCATGCTCGAAATCCGAGTAAACAACTGTAACTACAATTTCTGAGTTGTCTGTAATTTGTTTAATGAAACCATCCCCCAACAAAATAATGATTCCCGATTGGCCAAAAATGTTTTTTTAGGTTATAGCGTTACGGGACTTATCAGTGATAATTACCGATAATAATTTGGACTGCGTTTTAAACATACGCTCAAATATCCACGCTTTCTTTCATTATAACATAATAATAAATCTTCCTTACATAAAGGGAGCTATTAAAAATTCATTCAGGTTTTGTATACGATAATGCGAACGGACAGAAATTATCGTGCACCTTATTGCGTCTGAAGCTCTACGACTAAATTGTTTATGGCAACTTAAGTAGCCTATTAGGAAACAAAATTTAAAAATGCAGTCGTAAACAGACAAAAGAAGGACTTTTGAATTTAGTGATTCATTCCCTGTTTTTTGGAAATTTTGAGAATTCTTTTGGTGAATTATTTTTTCAAATGAAGTAATTATTTAACTCTGGTTCTTTGTAGTAATTACTTTATATATATATATATATATATATATATATATATATATATATATATAAGTATGTTGTTTGTATATGTCTGTTAAGGAACTTATCTTGTTCCTTCATCCTATTTAAAGCAGGATCATCGCAATCTTTTTTATACATGAATATCGAATTTCATAAGTACTTAATTACTTGTTTATGTAATTACTTCTTTCAGTAATATATATATATTGCGGTACATCTTTCTCCTGAAGAATCATGCACCAGGACTGAAAATAACTGGGGGTGTCTGTAGTGTAAACTATCGAAAATTGTAATAAAATAAATACGAATATAGGATGTTTGTTTTTTTTGGACTAGACTAACGCAGAGCATTGTTGCTTTAAGTGGTGATGAACCACGTACGAAAACCTCGTCAGTACTTTGATCCCCTATTTGCTTGGCAATGTTGCTTCGAGCTGCTCGGATCCAGAAATGGGTGTATGGGTGGAATAGTGGTCCATGTAAAATGAGGTTTAACTCTTCATACTTACTCTTAAAATATGAATACATCAATGATTATATATATATATATATATATATATATATAATAACGAGAGAGAGAGAGAGAGAGAGAGTAATACTGATCAGTGGCTAGGAACTGTCAGTTCTGATTCAACGTCTCTTCGCAAGATTCGCCTCGACGCTTCCCCGATGAAGTGTCTCGCTTCTTTTATTGGAATCTCCGTGAATCTCTCTACCAAGGGATTAAGAAAGAGAGAGAGAGAGAGAGAGCGAGAGAGAGAGAGAGAGAGAGAGAGAGATTTATTTTCATACGAACGTTATGAATTTTATGAACAGTATCATTCCACATTTCATAAGAATCTTTGGTTCACCCTGTTAAATTTGTACATACGACCTGTATGTAATGTTTTGTATATAAATTGTATGTAATGCAATGTATATATATATATATATATATATATATATATATTATATACTGCAAAGCTCTTACCTCTGAATCAAGGAATGTATTACTCGCTAAATCCTTGTTGCTTGAACGTTATTTACGGGATTACCTTTTATCTTTTATCTTTTATCTTTTATCTTATTGTTAAGATGGATTGCGGATTTGTTACTGTAAAAGTGGAGGGATATTTTAGATGTATTTCCCAAACGCTATACTGGATATAGAGAGGTAAAGTTCAACATTAATATTTATTCGAATTAATCTATTTTTTTGAAATAAGAATATTGTCTACAATATATATATAATTATATATATACCGGGTTGCCCAGAAAAAAGTAAACTATTGCTTTTAAGATTTTATTTAGGTTTTATTTTTGAAAAACCTGCAACGAAGATAGATAGAGTATATTAAAAACAAATATTATAAAAACATAGAGAAGTGTTACATATAAAAGCAAATTATTTGAAAATGAAAATGAAAATGAAAAGGTTTATTGGCAAACTATAGTCCATATGACAAATATTATTAATACAATGACAGTTCATATACTAAGGAGAGAAATATACACAAATGATTAGAAATAATACTGTAATGTCGAAGTTAAGTGGAGCTACAGACAGACGTTTTCGTACCAAGAATTCCATAGCTTAGAGGATAAATGGCAGGACTCACGGATAGCTTGGATAATCGGGTTGGTTGATTTTTTAATTCTTTGTATCAGACTGTATTGAGCACGTCTTGTTACCTCCGGGAAGCTCGGGACATTGCGGGTAGCAAATATTTGCGAAGCTGAGCATCTCGGGGGTAATTTATGTAAGAGTCTAAAAGACCTGTTGTACAGCAAATTTAAGGTTCTGCCAGAACCTATTTTATAATTCACCCAGATTTTTTTCTTATATCCGAGTCATCACTCAAGGAGCTGGTAGTAGTTTGACCCAACTGCTTAAACTCTTGTACAATACTTCCTCAATTACTTCACCATTTATTTTAAACCTTATATCAGCTTGCTGATTACAGCTTTTAGGATGAAATTGCATAACCTTAGTTTTTGTAACATTAAAAAGAATATCATGTTCCTGCGAATACACTTCGCAGACTTTTAGTAGCCGATCCAGACCTTTAACAGAGGGACTTATTAACACCATATCATCGGCATAAACTAAGTTATTTATCCTTGTGTTATCTATACAACATCCCACTGTTGCCTCATTAAGTGAAGCAATTAATCCGTCAATATACACATTAAACAGCATAGGGGAGAGCAAGGAGCCTTGTCTCACTCCGCAAGAGGAGCCAAAACATTCGGATAGTATATTGCCCCACATAACGGTAAAAGATTGGTGGGAATACCAAAATTTCAATACGTTTAATATGTACATGGGAACCTTCCTCTCTTCTAGTTTTGCAAATAAAATAATGTGGTTCCCCTATCATATGCCTTACTTACATTCTAGAATGTGCATTTATCCATTTTAAAAATAATTTCAATAACAGTACGGGAATGTATAAAATTGACAATATCTTGTTAAAATACCTTTTGTCTCTAATCAACTCTTGTTAATCTTGCGTTAATCTTTTTGTTTTTCTGTCCCGTTCTATATATTTTTGGTTATCATACCTCCACCTTTCATTCCCTAACGAGGTGTACTTCTGAATACATGAAAGCCCTTGGAATCATTTTTCTTTTTCCTTGTGGGTTTGCATTATATATATATATATATATATATATATATATATCAGGAATCATACACCGGTATAAAGATAGCCATAGTATCATAGTATAGAAATAAATGAAGGTATATAGAGGTATGGAAATAAATTCCCAAAAGATATAAATACAGAAATTCGTGTGACGATAAGTAATTAATCAAAGACTCAAAAATTTTATTCTTTGTAGCAAATAGTATAAGGCCGGCTGCACACAGGATCGTCTTGCGACTCATGACTGACGACTGGAATCGCGTGTGACTTTGCATTGACAGATTTGGAGTCCCGCACACTGCTGCGACCGCGACGCGAATCTGTCAATTTAAAGTGACACGCGACTCGAGTCGTCACGACCCAAGTCGTTAGTCGTGAGTCGCAAGACGATCCTGAGTGCGGCCGGCCTGAAGAGCTTAAAAATAAGTCTCTTCTTTGTATGTAGACTTTCATTTTGTATTTTATTTCTCAAAAGGTAATTAATTAATTAGATAATGAGAGTGATCCAAGTACAAATACTTTGTTACTTATATTTTTATTGTTTTAATTTAGAGAATGATGCGTGAGAGGTATGTGGGTATGAGAACTTAGTGGGTATAGGCATAGATATATGTAGAAATGAACTTCGGATGCCATCGCTGATATATATATACTCGTATATAATATATATATATATATATATATATATATATATATATATATAATATATATATATATATATATATATATATATATATATAGCGTGTCCCAAAGAAATGTATACCCACTTTGTTCGATAATACCAGCTATGAGGATAATAAATATATTACCTTTTATATGTTTTTTAATAAAGAAGTTTCTCCTGAATCTAAATATGTAATTATTTTTATTAAAAATTGAAAAAAAAAAAGTTACAGATGTTTAAATTATAATTATTATTTTCGAGACTTCATGTGCGATATTTTCTAATATTTTTGCACGTATACGAGATAAGTTTGAAACCGACGGCACTGTGCAAAACTTACAAAAACAACGTTCTGGAAGACGTCGAACATCTTAGATAAAGTGTCATTTTAACCATGGAATTTGTAAATTTTTTGAATTAACTAATAATTACAACATTTATGCTTCAATATCAACACTAAACATAAGTATCTCAAAACAGTCGGTTAAAATATTAGAAAATATCGCACATGAGGTCTCGAAAATAATAATTATAATTTAAACATCTGTAACGTTTTTGTTCTTCAGTTTTTAATAAAAATAATTACATATTTAGATTCAGGAGAAAATTCTTTATTAAAAACATATAAAAAGTAATATATTTTATCCTCATAGCTGGTATTATCGAACAAAGTGGGTATACATTTCTTTGGGACACGCTGTATATATATATATATATATAACTGAACAATGAATAATTCCTACATTCATATAATTCTTATATTCATTCATATAATTCTTATGTTCATTCGTATACTTCGTATATTTATATAATCCTTATATTCTTATTCATACATTCATTTTGATATATAAAGTCTAAAATTGTATAATGCTGACACAAGTTTGGATAAATTTTTGATTTGCTTTCTATTTTATAATTGGTGAATTATTCCTTTTCAAACTACTTAATCGTTTAGTAGTATAAAGCCCAAAATCGCATAACGATGACACAAGTTTGGATAAATTTTTGATTTGCTTTCTATTTTATAATTGGTAAATTATTCCTTTTTAAACTACTTAATCGTTTAGTAGTACATATAAAGTCCAAAATTGCATAACGCTGACACAAGTTTGGATACATTTTTGATTTGTTTTCTATTTTATAATTGGTGAATTATATCTTTGTAAACTACTTAATCATTTTTTTAGATTTAGTAATCTTGTTAAATTCTGCAATGTTCATTTCTTGTATACATTCTCTCTTCGTTGTAAAAAATTAAGTCATGTCCTGCTTAACGTTTTGAATCTTAAGCATTTAATTTTTGCTCGTGTGCATGTTTGATTGTAATTCGTGATGGAAGGCATATTTCAATTTTCATTTTTAGTTAACTCGGCAGATCATGATAACATCAGATCTGTCAATATGCGGTTTAAAATAAAAATATGGCTCCCTCTTGCTTAGCAGTCTAGACATTGCTACAGTAAAAATATTTGTTTTTGTCTTTAAATGTTTTGTAAAGAAAATCAGCCTATTGAGCAGAGCTGGGCATTTGCGGAATATTTTGCGGTACTGCGGTACTGCGGTACTACCAAACTACCAAACCGGCACCAAACCGGTACGCGGAAATTTGAATGCGGTAGCGGTACTGCGGTACTTTCAGCGATCCTTTGCGGTACTGCGTTATGCGGTTCCGGTTTGCGGTTTGCGGTAGTACCGCAGTACCGCAGTACCGCAAAATATGCCGCAAATGCCCAGCTCTGCTATTGAGAATAGAAAACAAAAACAGATCAGCATTAAATAATAATGATGTCAGTAAAATCGTTTAGTAGTACATATAAAGTCCAAAATTGCATAACGCTGACACAAGTTTGGATACATTTTTGATTTGTTTTCTATTTTATAATTGGTGAATTATATCTTTGTAAACTACTTAATCATTTTTTTAGATTTAGTAATCTTGTTAAATTCTGCAATGTTCATTTCTTGTATACATTCTCTCTTCGTTGTAAAAAATTAAGTCATGTCCTGCTTAACGTTTTGAATCTTAAGCATTTAATTTTTGCTCGTGTGCATGTTTGATTGTAATTCGTGATGGAAGGCATATTTCAATTTTCATTTTTAGTTAACTCGGCAGATCATGATAACATCAGATCTGTCAATATGCGGTTTAAAATAAAAATATGGCTCCCTCTTGCTTAGCAGTCTAGACATTGCTACAGTAAAAATATTTGTTTTTGTCTTTAAATGTTTTGTAAAGAAAATCAGCCTATTGAGAATAGAAAACAAAAACAGATCAGCATTAAATAATAATGATGTCAGTAAAAAATTCAGTATAAAAGCCCATAAAATTTCTCCAATGTTCATTCTGATTTTTACTGATCTGACTTAGAGGCTGAGCATTGGTGATTGGTGAATTATATCTTTGTAAACTACTTAATCATTTTTTTAGATTTAGTAATCTTGTTAAATTCTGCAATGTTCATTTCTTGTATACATTCTCTCTTCGTTGTAAAAAATTAAGTCATGTCCTGCTTAACGTTTTGAATCTTAAGCATTTAATTTTTGCTCGTGTGCATGTTTGATTGTAATTCGTGATGGAAGGCATATTTCAATTTTAATTTTTAGTTAACTCGGCAGATCATGATAACATCAGATGTCAATATGCGGTTTAAAATAAAAATATGGCTCCCTCTTGCTTAGCAGTCTAGACATTGCTACAGTAAAAATATTTGTTTTTGTTTTTAAATGTTTTGTAAAGAAAATCAGCCTATTGAGAATAGAAAACAAAAACAGATCAGCATTAAATAATAATGATGTCAGTAAAAAATTCAGTATAAAAGCCCATAAAATTTCTCCAATGTTCATTCTGATTTTACTGATCTGACTTAGAGGCTGAGCATTACCTGTAACATTTTAGCAGTAAAATATAGTAAGAATATCTTTGTCTTCTCCTTTGAGCATTGCTCTCTTCGGAGAACTTAGTCTTGAATAGAAAAAAAAAAATTCCCGATACGTTATAAGAAGAATCGGGGAACCTTCAGAGAATTTAGTCAGCTTCACAGAATCCTCCGATCCACTGCAAGAAGAAATTGGAGAGTAGTATAGAAGAAACTACTACGATTCCCTATATGGTACCAGCTACTCCAGAGTGACAAATCCGTTGCTGCCACCTAACCAGAACCCCTGTCAACTTCGAACCAACTAAGGCCATAGACAGAGGGGTTAACAACTTGCGACCTCTGCAACCAGGATTCTTCCAGTCTTCCAGATCCTGGAAGTAGAACCACCATTCAGTTGACCGACGTGTCACGACTTCCAGTTCTTCACATCCATCATTCGACCGGTGTGTCACGACTCCAAGTTCTTAACGCCCATTCTTCGTCCAGGAACAAGTGGCCAGCAAGACACGTCTTCAAGGATTTCGCCGTAGGAATCTTGTTAAGTACAGATCCTTTTTCAAATTAATTACTAAACATTTGAGAAGTCAGTATAATTAATAGTTAATAATTAGTATCAGGCCAGAATCAACACAAAACACAGTGAACACTCCATACACCAGTGATACATTTCTTTTTATTGAAACTGAGTTATTTCCACTATTATAATTAACATAGAATAATTTTATTTAATGTGCCAATCATAATATTACCGTACATTCACGTACATTCTAGTGAAATTTTGTTTAAATTTTTTTTTTATTATTTTGTTTACAATTTTTTCAAATTTTTCCGTAGTTAGACAAATTGTTGTGCATTATTTGTGTATTTCTTAGATAGAGTAGTTAGGAAAGCCACTCAAGTGATCATTCCATAGATTAAGATCGGTCAAGCAGACCAAATTAAAATACATTAACAGTACCTTCACATATGAGCGATTTAGACGGTGCGCTTTCTGACATTGAAAATTCCCCGACACCCATTTTTCTACCTATCCCGCGCCCTTCAGACATATTTCCAAAAACGTAAACTTCAGATCAAGCACAAGCTAACATGTCTCAAACCGCTTCCCAGTATACATTAATTTAGGTAGACTTGTAAACCTTCCCCATACTGTCCTAATTTTTAAGGGAACCATAGATAACTTTGTTGAACTGCGCGTAAGACTTTGGATTCGTGATGGAAGGCATATTTCAATTTCCATTTTTAGTTAACTCGGCAGATCATGATAACATCAGATATGTCAATACATATACGGTTTAAAATAAAAATATGGCTTCCTCTTGCTTAGCAGTCTAGACATTGCTACAGTAAAAATATTTGTTTTGTCTTTAAATGTTTTGCAAAGAAAATCAGCCTATTGAGAATAAAAAACAAAAACAGATCAGCATTAAATAATAATGATGTCAATAAAAAATTCAGTATAAAAGCCCATAAAATTTCTCCAATGTTCATTCTGATTTTTGCTGATCTGACTTAGAGGCTGAGCATTACTTGTAATATTTTAGCAGTAAAATATAATAAGAAATATCTTTGTCTTCTCCTTTGAGCCTTGCTCTCTTCGGAGAACTTAGTCTTAAATAGAAAAAATAATTCCCCGATACGTTATAAGAAGAATCGGGGAACCTTCAGAGAATTTAGTCAGCCTCACAGAATCCTCCGATCCACTGCAAGAAGAAATTGGAAAGTAGTATAGAAGAAACTACTACGATTCCCTGTACGGTACTAGCTACTCCAGAGTGAAAAATTCGTTGCCGCCATAGACGGAGGGATTAACATACAGTATATATATATATACAGGGTGGGCGGAAAGTAGCTCCCTAATTTAACTTACATATAAATTATGTATAAATTGTGATTGTATTGTTATATTGTTATGGTGTGTTCTCTAAAGTGGTACAATTGTAACGGTAATCTTTTTTTCTCTAAAGTGTTCTCTTTGTGTTCTCTAAAGTGGTACAATTGTAACGTTCATTTTTTTTTTTCATTTCAGATTGAAGGGTAACATGGCTGAGCGTTTAACACTGCAGGAGCGTGCCCAGTTGGCGGCACGGTACGAAGTTTGGCAATCTGTCGTTCGAGTTCAAAGATGGTGGCGGGCCATTCACGGACCACGTGCCCAAGTGGACCCGAAAACAATCAAGAACTGCCACTCGAAGCTCATGACCACGGGGTCTGTGGCAGATGTTCGAAGATGTGGTCGCCCTTCGACATCCAGGGCCCAGGAGACGGTGCAGGCAGTTCAGGAAATGTTCGCACGGAGTCCACGAAAGTCAACTCGCCAGGCAGCTCGGGAAAGTGGACTCTCCCGCTACTCAGTGCGAACTGTGCTGAAGAAGGAGCTGAACTGGCGTGCGTGGAAGCCGCATTACTGCCAATCTCTCTCGGAAGAGGACTGCGACATTCGCATGGAGTTCGGGGAAATCATGCTGGCTTGGCATGAAGACTGGCCCCATCTCTTCCGCAACATCCTCTGGAGCGACGAGGCGGTGTTCCACGTCGGAGGCTTTGTCAACCGCCACAATTGCCACTACTGGGCAGGAGAGGATCCCATGGTTACCGCTGAAAAACGGCAGAATCGGTTCAGTGTAACGGTGTGGTGTGGTACGACCTCAGATCAGGTTGTGGGCCCGTTCCTTCTGCGCAACACCATGAATGCTGAGCGGTACCTTGCTATGTTGCGAAACGAGGTCTGGCCGGTTGTCAGCACATGGGAGAACATCGACGATCTGATATTTATGCAAGATGGCGCCCCTCCGCACTTCGCTCTTGTTGTCCGTGAGTGGCTGGATGCCCACTTCCCTGGGCGTTGGATGGGTCGTCGTGGTCCACATCAATGGCCAGCCAGGAGCCCCGACTTGACACCGTGCGACTTCTTTCTTTGGGGGTGGGTTCGATAACGTAGATAGAGATAGCTTTTTCGAAATATCTCAATATAATAGGACTAGAAATAACGGGTGTAAGTTGACAAGTAGAAGGTACGAGACAGCAGTTGCGAAAAACTTTTTTACGCATAGAATAGTAAATAGCTGGAATAGTTTGCCGGTAGAAGTAATTAGTAGCACGTCTATAAACATGTTTAAAAATCGATTAGACGCATATGTTGATAGAAAGGGTATAGTTTAAGTAGTAAATTTTAGGCTTTCTGGGGATAGATCCCACAGCTCAACACAAGTGTTGTGGGATATAGGGAGGCAGCGTCTTGGGTTAGGGATACTCTCTGTCCTTACACACCCCATTTAAAGAGATTCCTCTGCCGAGCGGTGCCCCCCATAGTACTGTGAGGTATTGAAAAACTCATGATCTTCACTTGCCCCACAAACACCTTTAAAAGGGAGACCCAAAATGGGTGCACACACATTTCTACATTACTGTACAGTCTTTACAGCCACACCTACTCTTTTTCTCGTAAGTGTATATATTGTAATGTATATGATTGTAAATTTTGACTTGGTCCGCTATCGATGTGGACCGTGACTTCATGGATGCCGTAATGAAATTGACTGGATTCTTTGGATCCGATATATTTGCATGTCCTTTATAAATAGATATAGAGTGTAACATATTTGTGGATAGTAGTCTATTATGACTTGATCCTCTGGATCAGAGATTCTATCTTTAGTTTTAAATCTATAATTAATGTTTTAAATTGATAATTATTTAGTTTCGTAAAAATTGGTCGTTGCCAATTTACCGGCAGTTTTTACATAAATTTCTTACGTTCTTGTGGTTCGGAACCCACGTAAAATTGTAGGTCCCCTCCGCCACCAAGGAGGACATACACAATACACGAACACAGTTAGGTGGACCAGCCATGAGTGGATCCTAGGGTCTTTGTTGGTCTGAAACATTATAACATTATAACATTATAACTGGAGGACCGAATTCGGGAAGTCATGTCCTCCATCCCGCCGGAGTTCCTGCTAAAGTCAGTGGACGCCATTCCTGGGCGGCTCCAGAAGCTGGTGGAAAGAGTTGGAGCCCACATTGAATTTTAGAGAAAACCTACCATGTATGCCTACCTTTTCATATTATTTCTTCTGAAATAAATGCATAATATACGTATTTTTTTACCAATCCAAAATAGGGAGCTACTTTCCGCCCACCCTGTATATATATATATATATAATATTTAGGAGAAATCCAATGACAAGGAGAAATGTAAATGCCATGAAAAGTCTTCTTTATTGCGCAACGTTTCGAGCAATACGCTCATCTTCAGGCTGTTTAATAACAATGTGAAATTAAAATCAATATTGAATGAAAAACAAAACAGAAAATTTCTATAACCTATTCGTATTCTTGGTTGTAATACTTGTCCCAACTCACTAAGAATTTTAGAATCCCTTTTCATTAAAGCATTGTCCCCTAGTCTGAATGTTGACTCATCGGCCGTCCCTCTCAATTTGCTATGATCCCTCCTCCTTCCCCAATTCCTTATAATCCCTCCTTCCCCTATCGCCCTCGCCATCCTTCGTGTTTCCCGTTCTTTGCCTCTGCTCAAATTAGTCAGCCTCGGATACTGCAGTGTAAGGTAGATAGCTCCATTGTTCCAGTGTACTATTGGTAATTTTTCCAGTGTATTAATTTCACATTTACTACATGTATTTAAAAATAACTTCTTAATTTTTATATGTAAATCTGTATAACTTAGAATTTAACCCTCTTTTCTCAGTCTTTTAAAATTTGTCTTTACGAATAGGTTATAGAAATTTTCTGTTTTGTTTTTCATTCAATATTGATTTTAATTTCACATTGTTATTAAACAGCCTGAAGATGAGCGTATTGCTCGAAACGTTGCGCAATAAAGAAGACTTTTCATGGCATTTACATTTCTCCTTGTCATTGGATTTCTCCTAAATATTAAATTGAAGCTCTGTAGAAGCAACCCGCATGATTATATATATTCAAGGTATGGACAAGATGGCCTCAGGGCTTATCGCCATGTTTGGAAGACTTCACGAAAGTTTCTCAAGTCAAAACTGGACTGTTATTTTCTTGAAATGTGTCGGACTTGCAGGATTTTCCCGAAATTTGTTTACTTCAAACTCTACCGTGATAATCTATATGACTCTGAATTTTATCAATCGTCCCTGGAATATTTATTAAATAATGAAATTAATTATAAAATCAAAATATCAGATTCGCATAACAAGTCTCTTGGGCATTATATAACTACTCTTAAAAATACCTTGTCGTTGTTGGACTATTTATTAATAATTTCTCTTGTACAACGTGAACTAGAAAAATTTCACTCTACCATCTTGGAAACACATGAACGTAAGTTAAAGGCTTTGGGAATGAATTCACCAAATTTTTTCAATTCAGAGAAGGTAATTTCGAATCTTTCTAGTTACACACTCTCCCCTCGGGAAAAGTTTTTACTGTCACTTGGTTTGCAATTTAAGCTTCCGTTGTTTCAAATATATAAGCCTTCGTTTTTTCTTTACTTTGAAAATTTTTCAATGGCTTGAAAAATGTTCCCCATGTGGGGGATTTCAATAATTTCAAATGTCAGTTCTCAAATTTAACTCAAGAATTTTTTCTTAAACTTAGAAATCTTAAATTTCAATCTTTCATATTTAGGAAGAGTGATTTGCAGTGTATTAAGAATTTGGCAAAGAACCAGGAGATTGTTGTGACTAGACCAGACAAGGGTAACGGAGTGGTTATTTTGAATAAATCGGACTACATAAACAAAACTAATGAAATCCTAAGTGATCTTACTAAATTCAAACAAATTCTAGAACCTGTAAATAAAGTCATTGTAAGGTTAGAAGACCAGGTTAATAGATTTCTGTCACGACTAAAGTCCTTAAAGATAATAAAAAATGATACTTACTCTCAGTTGTTCGCATCTGGTGCTAATCTTGCTCAATTATACTGTCTGCCTAAAATCCATAAAGCTGGAACACCTCTCCGTCCTATTTTAGCTTCGTATAACTTACCCACCTTTCAATTGGCAAAATTTGTTGTTCGTCTCCTGTCCCCCTTTGCGAAAAATGCTTACACTATAAATAACTCGTTTGAATTCCAAAAAGACCTCCTGGGTAAAAACTTCGATTCAAAAAAGTTTTTTGTCAGTTTTGATGTAAAGTCACTTTTCACAAATGTACCTGTATCTGAAACTATTGCCATTATTTTAGATAGGGTTTTTAGCTCAGTTGATAATTTTCATGGTTTTTCATTGTCTCATTTGAAGGAACTTTTAGAATTGGTCTTCAAACAATGCTATTTCACTTTCAACAATAAGGTTTACCAACAAATTGATGGGGTAGGGATGGGATCACCAGTCGGACCGTTAGCAGCTGACTTTTTTATGACTCATTTAGAAAGTGTAATTTTTAGACAATCTCCCACTCATCTCAAGCCAATTTTCTATCGACGCTTCGTTGATGATTCGATAGCAGTCTTTGATAATGCGGTACAAGCGCAACAATTCTTTAACTTCCTAAATTCTTTGCACCCCAATATAACGTATACAATGGAAACTGAGCAAAATGGCTCCCTCCCCTTCTTAGATCTTTTAATTTCGAAAAACGGTGATTCTATTACTACATCAGTTTACAGGAAACCCACTTTCACTGGTTTGGGCATGAATTTTTTTAGTTTTACTGATTTCAACTATAAGATGTCTTGTATTAAAACTCTCCTGTTCAGAGGATATAATTTGACCTCTAATTTTACCTTACTTAATGATGAATTTAATAATCTAAGATCATACTTTACTAATAATAGTTTTCCTGTTCAATATGTAGACAAACTAATTAGATCCTTCTTAAATAATGTTTATAGCCCTCAACTTCCATGTATTACAGTGCCGAAGGATATAAAATATTTCTTGGTACCTGAAATGGGTCCTTTGAATAAGGAATTTAAGCTTAAATTTACAAAATTGTTAAGGAAATTTTTTTATCATACTGATTTCCGCATCATATTTATTAATAAAACGTCTTTAGGTAGCTTTTTCTCAGCGAAGGATCGAACCCCTGACTCGTTGCGTAGCGGTGTTGTATATTTATTTACCTGCCCCAGGTGTCTCCTTGGGAATTACATCGGCAGCACTGTTCGCTCTCTCAGGGCTAGATTTTATTCGCATATGGGAATAAGTGGCCGAACAGGTAAAATTTTAAAAACTAAGGAAGCCTCGAGTATTCGTGAACACAGCATTAAATGCAAAATTGATGTCACTTTAGACAATTTTAAAATTCTTGGTTGTAATACTTGTCCCAACTCACTAAGAATTTTAGAATCCCTTTTCATTAAAGCATTGTCCCCTAGTCTGAATGTTGACTCATCGGCCGTCCCTCTCAATTTGCTATGATCCCTCCTCCTTCCCCAATTCCTTATAATCCCTCCTTCCCCTATCGCCCTCGCCATCCTTCGTGTTTCCCGTTCTTTGCCTCTGCTCAAATTAGTCAGCCTCGGATACTGCAGTGTAAGGTAGATAGCTCCATTGTTCCAGTGTACTATTGGTAATTTTTCCAGTGTATTAATTTCACATTTACTACATGTATTTAAAAATAACTTCTTAATTTTTATATGTAAATCTGTATAACTTAGAATTTAACCCTCTTTTCTCAGTCTTTTAAAATTTGTCTTTACGAATAGGTTATAGAAATTTTCTGTTTTGTTTTTCATTCAATATTGATTTTAATTTCACATTGTTATTAAACAGCCTGAAGATGAGCGTATTGCTCGAAACGTTGCGCAATAAAGAAGACTTTTCATGGCATTTACATTTCTCCTTGTCATTGGATTTCTCCTAAATATTAAATTGAAGCTCTGTAGAAGCAACCCGCATGATTATATATATATATATATATATTAGGGTGGTCCAAAACGTTAAAGCATCGACGAAGTTCTCTCCACAAGGTTGGTTTTATGCCTCTTGATGTGGACAGTATTTGTGCAAAGTTTCACGTTATTCGGTTAATATTTAGGGGTCGCCCCACTTGCCCCCTTTTTGAAAATTTGGGAAAATATATAGACAACTGAATAACTAAATTTTTTTTTGGTTCTCAAAGAATATGAAAGAAAACAGTAAGACAATAGGACATGATAATGGGTGTATCTTCATTATTTCTTCTGCATCAGAGTCGCCTTGGATGGTATTGGTATCTGTTTTCGGTGGGCGGCTACGAGTTGTAGGAGGTACTGCTTCTGGTCCTCGTTTCGTGTCAAAGTGTCATTGTAGCGTTGTGCGAGAGCAATACCTCGCTCGGCAGCATCATTGACGACTTTCATCTTTAAGGCGCGATCTCTAAGTTCCCTGTAGTTCTTGTCATTTGGCCATTCCCGTGGATCTTTTTGAAGTAACTGGCGCGCTTCCTCCTTACCTCCAACTTTCAAGGCATCAAAGAGGGTCAATGTCCTTTTCGTGACGAAGGATGCCACATCATTTTCAACACCAGCTTCCGCCATGTCGATTCGTCGGGGGCAGCCATTCTTTTGGGGATGTTGGAGGTGTTGAACCATTCTCCTTTTGGTATCAGGATCGATCCTATTATCGAAGAAGGCCAGTCCAATCAGATGCTCCGACAAGTACCACAGGTGGCGTCTTAGAGCTGTCTTCGCCGCTTGTGCAGCTCCTCCGTGTGGATATTTTTCCAGAAGATGCAGCATTTTGAGATCATTGAGAGGAGCTTGTGTCCCCATTGGCGCTTCATGCCAGTACTTGACGTAAATCAGACTGACAAATAAAGCCAGCTGAGTCACGTTTCGTTCTTCGCGTGCTGTGAGCTTGAATTGATAGTGAAAGAGGTAGATTTTGAGCGCATAAATCGCCTTCGCCATCCATCTCGCGTGGTGCATGGGACCCGGAGCTCGGATAAAGAGTTGACCACCAGTCTTTCCAGAGCAAAGATAGTTCAAGGAACTCCTTGTAGTCGTCACGAGGTTGGCTTGCCTGAAGAGCGTTAGGTAAGTAAGTGAGCATCTCTTTTCTCATCTCTTGGAGTTGAGGGTTCTCGAACAAGCTGTCCGATGCTGAGACAAATGCTTCGTGGGAGAGAGATGGCCATTCCTTTTGAAATCGCTTAAAAAGGCCTGTTTCAGGACTTCCTGTTGAGCCAAATATTGAGGCAAAGACATCAGCAAGTACGACTTCAAGTATATGATGTCGACAACCGATCCAAACTAGCTCGTGACCCAATGCTTCTTCAATCCTGACACAGGCTCCGCGATGTAAACCCGTGTTTGACGCAGTGGTATCGAAGACGAGACCTCTCACATGCTGTTCCACGTTCCATAATTTCATAGTTTGAAGGCATGCCTGGGCCTGTGCTTCTCCAGTTCCTTGTTTCATCTTTGGGACACCAAGCAGCTTCTCCTGTCCATTGAATGTTATAAGGATTGCTATCCGATGCACATTCGTCTTCTTCCCTTCAATGCCGGAAAGAAGCTTTCCGTCCCAATGGAGAAGGACAGGGTCTTCTAGAGAGAATGATTCTAGGTCTTCTCGAGCTGCCTGTTCTCGCCCACTTTCTCTGTAGCGATGAATAGAGCTCCGAGAGCACGTCATCCCAGACAGATCATGCCCCGCGGCCTGTAATACAGCTCCAGTTACGAAAACAGCATTCCGGTCAGAAAGATTGGTGCGATCCATTGCTCCAATGACTTCTGGAGATTGGAAAATGTTCGTAACCTTGTTCTTGGGACGCTTTGGTGCCGGAGCTTCAGACGAAGAAGGAATCGGAACCGATGGTCTATAGTCGTCGTCGTCTTGCGAAAAAAGGGAAGAAGAAGAAGAGGAAAGATCAATTGATGACACTCCTGCTTCTTCCAAATCTTTCTGTGTTGCTTCATGCCTTGCCTTCCTCTTGGCTTCCTTCTCCATTCTGGTCGCTTTCTGTCCTCTTGTGTAGTCGTTTCCTTATCAATGCCAGCCATGCTGCAAGAATTGACGTCCTTGCGCTGCATGGACAGGAAATTTCGGTCCTCAACGTTGACGATTGTGCTCATGGCATCACTGGTTGCGATGTCAAACAGTTCCTGGATGTCCGCTTTGAAGATGTCTTCATTCATTCTATCGCTGGCACGTTGCCTGGTCCTGTGCTTCTTGAGTGTTTTGTAGCGGTCTAAAAGCTTTGAAAGCTTACGGACACAGGAGTCGATCCGTTGAGTTGGGATCCGCGCTCGGGTCCAGACTTCAATCACCCTCTGGCATGCCTGGTTCAGACTGTCGGAGGTGGTTTGCTTTTGATTGATGTGGTGGTATTGCCCCAAGAGGAGGGCGTCAAGGCATGTAGGGAGCCTTGACGTGGATAAAGTTCCAGTTGCCATTCCTAGAAGCCAAACTTTTGGAATTGATCGAGTTTGAGCCATCGGACCTACGGAAGAAAAAGTACATTATATAATATATATATTCAGAGTGGGGCGACCTCTAAATATTCACCAATCACGCTGCAATTTTGCACAGACCATGTGGACACTAAATGGACAAACACCATACTTGTGGAGACTATCTAAGACAATTTTGAAATTTCCCCCTATGGATTTGGACCACCCTAATATATATATATATTTATATATATGTATGTTCAAAAGTTTCCAAACACCAATGGTATATGGGTATTTATAGCGGTCGTATATGTACAGTTGTGTATGTTGGGTTTGCAAAATTGGTGGATTTATTAATAATATATAAATAGTAAAATTCTGACATAAATGTAAAATAGTTAGGATAGTTAGAATTTGAAAGAAATCAAGTAAATTCTAAGTAGGCTTCAGGTAAATTAGGAATATGCCACAGTTGAAACCCAGACAGCATACGTGACTTTCAACACGTAAAACAGATCTCAACATGATACTACTGCAACACGTGACGTTTTATTTAGCCAATGAGGTGTGAGAAAACTGATCAGGCGATGCAACACCCATATTTTTCTCCAATCGCGCATTTCTAAATAGTCTAGTGTTCAAATAGTATCTGAGATATTAATCCAAATAATTTAATCTTGTCAGATAGGTTAAATAGGTTAGTTAAATAATATAAAACAGTCAGGAATTTGTAAAAATCGTAGTATGGTGATTTTAAAACGTTTTTCTAAGTTCTAGGAACGCATGCCAAAGGAATTAAGAATATCTTCTCCAACGTTAAGAAAAAACATGGAGTCCTGATTCTTGAGGGAGAGAAAAAGAGCGCGCAAGGAGACTGGAGTTAGTTGAAGACCGTTTGTCACAGAGCGAGGGTCGCGCACAATCGATCAGACAAGATCATTTTATTTGTGTTCCCTTGTCATTTTTGTTTTTAATATCTCGACCTAGGCCGTGGGTAAATAGGCCTACTCTCAATATGAACTTTGGCCAGTAAATTCAATATAATTTTCCCTAGGGTATCCCAAGGGCAATCTTTTCAGGCCCTAGGCACTTTGTCTTTCTGCCACTCTAGGTCTATTCCCGTTTCGTTAGGCCTACTCTATTCTCGATCAAGGCCCATTCCCCGTTATTATTATTAATTATATAACGTAAGTTTAAATAATTTAACCTGTGAATGAACTTACGATTACATATTAAAATTTTGTGGTATTTCATAATAACAGTGGAATATACATTTGTTGTTTAACATTTGTGAAGGAGACATGCTCATCGATAAATCAGTGGAAAACTTTGTAAAGGAAAACCATTGTTACTTAGATGTGGAGTGAAGAACTTAAAATTGACCAGGCTACCACCTAACTGACCACGCTACCACATTAATTGTAACATTCTTAATGTTGTAAATGCCCACGCTACCAAACTTCTTCATGTTGTAACCAACTTCGTGTCGTAAACAATATCGTAATTTAATTATATGGTCACTCACTCACGAACGGATGAATGGAGGAAACACCCATCCAGCAACCGATACTCTGAGTCACCGAGGAAAGGGTCGCCATCCCGGAAAAACCCCGCACTCAACACGGAAGAAAGTTCGTTGAAGTCCTTATATGGTTATTTATGATATTTATGATATGTATATGTCGAAAGCTCATTGGTGAAGTTCTGAATGCCGATTGGTTGGAAATTCAGAGCTATTCAATTGGGTGAAAGTAATATATTTTTTCAGTAAGCTTTACCGTTCATTTTTATGTATTATATACGAAATAATGAATACATAAACGGTAGTGTTCTCGTAATATTTATTTTATTGGGTAAGGAAAATGCATATATATATATATATATATATATATATATTTGAATATATATATATATATATATATATATTATATTATATATATATATATATATACAGTATATATATATATATATATGTGTGTGTGTGTGTGTGACGTTCTTTTTTTATGATGGTTGCGAACGACGGTTCAGGATCGACCTACGATCGAACCCTCTGCAGCATCACGGCTCATTTGTGGGATTTGGTGGAAGAGAGAATTGGTCCGCACCTTCCTGCTGCCCTCGCAGCTAGCCACAAATGGCTGTCAGGGACTTGCGTAAGAACCTGTCCAGCATTGGTTCTTAAGATTATTTACGTTGGTGGGCTGGAGATTCCTCAGTTGAGTTGGCAGTACATTAAAAAGTTTTGAGCCTCGTATCCTGAAGGTATTTTCCATCCTCGTTTTTATGAACCTCTGTCCCACCGCAGTTGGAACACTACAGAATCTGCTTCTTCTCTCATTGCAGTGTGTTTGTATTTCATTTCTAAGGTCAGGGACACAATCCTCGACTATTTCTGTACATATATTAATGTGTACCACTCATCTTCTTTCCAGGGAGTAGAATTTCAGGGATTGTAGTCGAGATCAGTCATCTCCATCTTTCGTTTCCGCTGTCTTAGACGTAAAAGTCATTTGTATGGCCTCCATGTTTGCAGTCTCATTTTTTGTATGGGCTTGTGAGTACTGAGCAATATTCAATTATTGGTAGGAGTAGACTATTCCATAATTTTAGCATCGTGTTTGCTTTTCTGCTGTTGAAACTCCTCCACATAATCCCCATTACTTTTCTAGTTGCTGTGATTTTAATGTTACTGTGTTCTCTGAATTCTGCATCCGATGACATTATTATTCCGAGATCCATGACTTGCACAAGTGTACGTTTGATATTATCTGTTTTGCTTGCAGTGTTTTGTACCCTTTATTCTGTAGCACCTTGTTGTTACCATATCTTATAAGTTGGAATTTTTCTTTGTTGAACTTCATATTGTTGTATTCCGCCCACATGAATAATGTTTCAATGTCGTTTTATAACTTCGCTATGTCACATCCGCTTGCATACCTTTGTGTCATCCGCGAAATCCGATACGATACTGTCATTAATATCCGCATCAATGTCTGCAATTATTATTACAAACGACAAGGGAGCTAATACTGTACCTTGTGGGACAAAGCTGACGACTTCTGACACTTCAGATTTGACTGCATTTACTTCCATTCTTTGTATTCTTTTGTTCAGAAAATTAAATATTGATCGCCTCAACTTTTTGGTAATACCCGTATTCTTACGTTTGTGTGCTTTAATTCCGTGATCACATTTATCGAAGCGTTAGCAAAATCAATATATGTTACACCCATGTTTTGACCTCAACATAATCTTTCCAGTATTTTCTCTTCGTGATCTAATATCTGTGATAAGCATGACCTTCCAGCCCTGAAGCCATGTTGGTTCGGGTTGAGTAAACTCTTTTCTTGTAGGTAATAAGTAATTTTGCTTCTAACTACACTTTCGAAGTATTTTATAAAGTAGGAGGTGAGAGCTCCACTTGACCGAGTGGAATCAAAGGCGTTTCGTCTCATCAATTCCCAGCCTCTTAATGACTGTCTTCAATCTCTGTTTCTTCCCCGCATTGTTGCCTCACTCTCTCTTTACTATCGCTATTATAACGGATACTGCTCTTCTGAACTCTCCAACTGCAAGCCTTCTCCTTTGAGGAGAGCACGCAGTACCAGACTTTCGACACATTCTCATTCCTTTTCTGTTCAACTCTTAAATGCAAGGGTTAATTGGTATTTGCAATCTTTCACTTACTCAACTTGTCAACTCTGGAACAATCTTCCTCAATCCATCCTTCCCCCTGTCTATGACTTCCAATCTTTGAAACACAGAGTGTCCAGGCATCTCGAAAACCCTGGACCTTGATTTTGGCTCTCTTCTTCCTCTATGGGGTGGCGTTTCTTCGGGCGGTCGCCCTTGGCCCCTCTTTCCTGCATAAAAAAATATACATACAATATATCAGGTTGTAACATAAATTCTGCTCGATTAGAAAACGGACGATAGATAATTAATAGAATAACCTCAAGTGAAATAGAAATGTTGCAAAATACACGCGGCGACAGGTTCGCACAGGTTTTATCACGATACAGAATGATACAGAATGACTTAGGCTAGTATAGGGCCTATAGGCTTAGGCTAGTGTAGGATTAGGCTAATGAATATTTTCCCTGGTGTTTTTCATACAGTTACAACGCCACCCCTACGATATTACAGTAATTGAAAAAACATGGAGCCCACGAAAGAGCATATTCGACATGTGATGCTCTATGAGTTCCATAAAGGATCTAACGCTAGTGAATCCGCAACACATTCAAAGAGTTTATGGAAATGATGTTGTGAGCGAATGGATGTGTAGGAGATGGTTTGAGAAGTACAGAAATGGAGACTTGAGTCTGAAAGATTATCAACGAACAGGACGACTAAATAAGTTAGATGAAGAGTTGCTGAAAGCAGCAGTGGAGGAAAACCCAACGGTAACTGTAAGAGAACTTGGCCTACAACTCGGCGTTAGCCATATGACCATTCATCGTCATTTGAAGCTGTTAGGAAAAGTGGTGAAGGTTGGAAAATGGGTTCCGCATGATTTGTCACAAGCGAATCTTCAACATCGATTCGATATTTGCACATCACTGCATTCTCGGCAACTGCAGGCACCGTTTTTGAATCGGATCGTCACTGGGGATGAAAAATGGGTCCTCTACAACAATATTAAGCGTCGACATCAGTGGCTTAGCCGTGAAACAAAGCCTGAACCTCAGCCAAGGAATGGACCCCATCCAAAGAAAATTTTGCTATGCGTTTGGTGGGATATGCAAGGAATTATTCATTTTGAGCTTCTGCCAGATAACCAAACAATCACAGCTGAAGTCTACTGCCAACAACTCCAACGATTGAAGATGGCATTACAAGAAAAACGTCCTGCATTAATTAATCCACCAGGATAACGCGCGACCTCACACTACTCGAATCACCACTGCCCAATTGGAGACATTTGGTTGGGAAAAAATGCCTCATCCATCCAGGGAAGCTATCAAAAACGAAGTAATCGCTTTTTTTAACTTGAAACCAAAGGATTTCGTCGAACATGGCATAAAAAAACTTTTCTACAGGTGGGAGGAGGTTATAGAAAAAGAAGGGAATTATATTGATGATTAATTTGTCATTATGTCATTTAATTTTTGTTATGAATAAACTAAAAATTTGCAAATTTGTCATTGTCATTTAATTTTTGTTCTGAATGAACTAAAAATTCGAGCAGAATATATGTTACAACCTTATACTGTATATTCCGAGTGTGTATGAAAAATTTACACTCTTTATAGCTGTGCGTGTAAAATGTAGAGTAATCTGTTTTTCAGCAAGTTTGTTAATTACATACACGAGAAGAAATAACTACTGTAGGGTGATTTTCTGTTGCCTTCCTCAGTTGCTGAAGCTGTGTAGTAACATTAGCAAGTTGGTACTAGTGCTTGCATAATACCGAAAATTTTCAATACCGGTATTTGGAGGCAATTATGCTAATCCCGGTAGTGATACCGGTATTATGAAAAAAATAATTTATTTTGATTTATTATGGTGCCACCCTACCAACCCTCCCACAAGTCTGAGGGACATGCAGTACTCACCATATTTACTATAAATTAATGACCCAACTCCAAATAGATGGCATTCTATTCGAAAAAGTTTATACAGTAAATTACTAAATTGTAATAAAAATATTATTTGAATTTTTTTTTAGCATATTATTATACAACTACTGGGGTAGATAGAAATTATTAGTATCTAAATATTTATTTCTTAGTTTGATTTTGAAAGTATGCTTTGAGGAAACAAAGAGCATCTAGGGATTGTTCAGATAGACTTGATCTCAGTTTCGTCAGAAATAGGCCTGCAGCAGAAAAGGCTCTTTCTGATTCTGCACTTGTAGGTTTAATTGAAAGCAGTGCCTTGTACAGCTTCTCTAAATTCTCACTTCTCTGTAAAGTAACTTCCAAGCTTTTAAATTCATTAGTAACATCAAAATCAATGGAATTTTTCTTAGATGACACTTTTCCTAGTTTGTCCATTTCTTGCATGTATTCACTCAGTAATGAATCTGCTTCCACTTCAGTCTTATTTGCAGCTACATTTTCAGGGTTACATGGAAATTCCTGTTCTTCCATTTCTATCTCCAAATCAACCACATTCTTAGGGAAAAGTCTTTTATGGAGCCTTTCTGCAGTTCTTTTGAGAACTAATTTTGATGGAACAGAAAAACTTTCCTCTTCTTGAACTTTTAAAACTTCGGGATTATGAAGATATTTGATTAAACCTACAATGTCTTGCTGTCTTCTTGAAATGTAACGATTTCTAAGACAATCTTTTAACTCTTTTGCTATTGGATTATTTTTCTCTCCTAGTTTCTTTGAAATAAATTTCATTGATGATTCAGCTGTCAGGAGTGATGCATCTTTCGAGCATAACCCTTTAAGAATTATTTCAACAGGACGTAAGGTGTCATAAAGGTTTTCAATAATTTCCCACTCTGTTGAAGAAATGGCTACAGTTGAATGAATCACTCTTAAAGCTAGTGCAATAAATAGTTTTCTTTGATAGAAAGGAATAGAAAACGAAAAAAAGAGGTTAACTGCAAAATACCCCGAAACTTTTTTTTTCTCCGAATCCTCCAAAAACAGTTTATTTGCCCATCGGAGGACTAAATTGCCTAAATTTTACAATATCAATTTTTGTCAATACCGAAAACCTATAATATCGGTATCGGTATTATTTGTACTTCTTCAATACCGGTATTAATACCGATATTTCAATACCGGTTTTAACCCCTAGTTGGTACGCTGGCTATACCGAGCTTTGATTCAAGGGCCAAAGGATGTGTAATCAGCGACGATGCACCCAAGAAACAATATCGTTAATTTGACAAAAGAAATGAGTATCTTTAACAAGGATAGCATTGTTATAGATCAGCTGACAATTCTCAATTCTCTTACACTGTTAATATAACACTCAAGATTCTGTCAGATAGACTTTCTGTGAGACACGCACTGTCTGCAATGTTAAAATTCATTATTTACCTAATTAACAAAACGACCCTTGTTAAAAACGCAATTTATATTATTGAACGAGTGGCGCCATATATTGAAGGAAATTTTAATTACATTCTACTTCAGTTCAATTTCATTAACAGAGTGTGATTACATGCAAGTTAATTATTTTGGGAACCCAGAACAACATTACAAACAATATAAATTTTAACATTAAATATATAAGAAATAAATTTCCCTTTATTTCGAACCTTCGAGGAAGGATTGAGTTGCGTATTGTTGAAGGTAATGGGATAGTCGTATGGAAGATTGTGACGAGAAGACAGATGGAGGAACTGAGTTTTCGAGGCATTGAAAGCTGCAAGGCTTTCTCTGCCCTAATCAGATAGAGTAGAAACATCAGAGGCCAGGTGCATCTTAGTCGTCCCACGCGAATCATGGAGTGGCTGTTGAGAGGGACGCTTTGTGAAGAGGGTGGAGAAGTGAAGAGTGGCACCATCCAGTGGCGTATCAAGGGAGGGGCGAGAGGGGCGACCGCCCCGAGCGGCACTTCCCGAGGGGCGGCAAATTACTCTCAGGCGGGCGCAGTATGCAAAATTTTGAGTTTTTATGTTTTAAAATGAAACCCTCCAAAAAATTATATCTCATCATTGTCGCGCGTTATTTGTGTACAAAATATCCATGGTTTTGATGAAAAATCATCATTAAATGCTATATATGCCACCTCAATGCCACTATTTCCACAAATAGTTGCGTTAAATTTTCACATCGGAAAGGTTGCCAGCCCTATTTTTCAGACTTTCCCTATATTATTTAGGTTAGGCTTTGCATTCTTTGAGCTTTGATGATGTTAATAATTAATGGTTGTTTTATTTTGCAGATACCCTACTGAATTAGCAAACATGAGCAAACGACAGAGACTGAGTGGTGCTGCATACAAGAATCTTCGCGAAAAAAAAGAGGAGGAAGGCAAGCGTGCTGCTAAGCGATTTCATCAGTTAATGGGATTCTCAGACACACCTTCAGTGCCTTCTGGGAAGCAAGGAGATCAATCGCAATGTGATATATCTTTAGAGATAGATGTTCAAGCGGCAACTTCAAGTGAACCCCCAAATAATCAGGATCAACCCTCATCTACATCACAAAGTCACCCACCCACCCATCACCCACAGAGTCTGTTTAACGATTCTGGCAACTGGCCCGTTCCAATGACGGACAATTTGAGAATCGAACTCATTAAACGTGGACCATCACATTTGAAAAACATGAATGGACCCTTTCCAGCTGATTCAAACAATAGGTCAATGTCAAAAGTTTGGTATTTCAAAACTTTGGAAAATGGCGAAAAAATTGAAAGGTCATGGCTAATCTTTTCACCTTCAAAATGTAGCTTGCATTGCTTTTGCTGTCGTCTCTTCAACAACATCTCCAGTGCATTTGGAAAAGAAGAAGGATTTTTTGCCTCGAGGAAACTGAATCCAAGAGTACCTGAACATGAAAACAGTCCATATCATACCCGATGCTTTGAACAATGGAAAGAGTTGTCTATGCGCCTTCAGTTGAATGCTACAATAGATAATGCACATCAGTTGCAAATAAAACATGCTACTGCTAAGTGGAAAGAAATACTGAGACGAATTTATGACTGCATCATGTTCTTGGCAAAACAAGATCTTGCATTCCGAGGGCACCGAGAGAACTTAAATGAAGAAGCTGGGCTAGCTGGCAATTCTGGAAACTTTTTGGAGTTAATAAAACTAATGGGCAAATATGACCCAGTAATTAGGGAACATCTTACAAAAATACGAATGACTGACAAGATATCCACTACGTATTTGTCACCTAACATTCAAAATGAGTTCATCACACTAATCGGCTGTAATGTTCGAAAATGTATAATTGATAATGTGTCTAGTGCAAAGTACTTTGCAATAATTTTCGATAGTACACCAGATATATCGCATATTGATCAGATGTCTCAGGTAATTCGCTGTGTCGATTAAAGATGGTAATGTAGAGGTGAAGGAATCCTTCGTTGATTTTATTAAATTAGAGGGGAAGACTGCTGAGGCAGTTACTGATCTCATTGTCACTAAGCTCCGTGAGGATGGGCTGGATAATCAGAATTGTTATGGTCAAGGGTATGACAATGCTGCTACGATGGCAAGTATTCATTTTGGAGTTCAACGCAGAATTCTTGATGTTAGCAAACACGCTGTTTTCATTCCTTGCAATAACCACTCGCTGAACTTGGCTGGAGTTCATGCCGCGGGACTGAGTCCTAATGCTGTAACTTTCTTTGGAACAATTGAACGAATTTTCGTCTACTTTTCTTCCTCTACTCATCGTTGGGATGTCTTAACAAAACATTCCAAAATCACTGTCAAGCGAGTCTGATACGCGGTGGAGTGCTAAGTATGATGCTGTTTCTAGTCTTAAGAAGAACTTGACTCACGTTGTTAGTGCCTTGGAAGAACTGAGTGAAGGGGTCTCCGAAAATCTGGACACAAAGGGCGATGCTGAAGCTCTGTTGACCTCCATCATGTTATACATATTCATTGTGTACTTATTTTTCTGGGATCCAGTGCTGAAAGAAATCAATGATGCTCAGCTATATTTTCAAAGAAAGGGACTTGCTTTGGACCAGTGTGCATTAAAAATGAACTCTTTATCCGTGTTTTTAACTAATGAACGAGAGGCAGTAGTATCAAACGCTGCAGATGCCGCCGAAGAGTTCTGTAATGAAATGGATATCAGTATAGACCGCAGAGTCAGGAGACGGAGAAGAATGCCTGGAGAGCAAGCTCGTGATGCTGGATTGACCGTGCAAGAGGATGTACGCAGAGAATTTTTTGAAATCATGGATCGTTTATTAGCAGAAATTGAAAAACGCACAGTTTGTCTTAAAAACATGAATTATCGCTTTGAATTTTTGTCTCCTTCGTACCTTTTGAATCAGTCCAAAGATGAAGAAATTAATACCAAGGTCAATAATTTTTCTCCCATCTACAATGACATTAATCCAGGAAGTCTACTGGAAGAAATAAAGCGTTTGCGCAGACATTTGCTCAGTTTCGAAAGCATAAGCGTCGACGATGATCCAAAGAACTGGGATATGTTAAAACTACTTCAGTGGATCGTTAAATGGGATCTAGTGGAATTTTTGCCTCATATAACAATTGTCCTCTGGATCTGTCTAACTACATGCATGTCCGTGGCAAGTTGCGAACGAAGTTTCTCGAAACTGAAACTTATAAAAACTTACCTCAGGTCAACTATAAGTCAATCTAGACTGAGCAATTTGGCGATTATTTCAATTGAACTCGAAGTTGCAGAGACAATGGACATAGAAAAAGTCATTCATGAATTTTCTGTTATGAAAGTCCGAAAATTTAACTAGGCATTATAACTTACATTATATAGTTATTGTTAAAATTATGTAGTGTATTATGTACGGTACATTATGTAGTATTGTTAAAATTGAAGTTGCTTTATTTAAGTTTTTCTTCCAATAAAAGTTTTGTTTAGAAGTGTATTTTTGTAAAGGAATTGTTTTTAAAATTGAAAATTGTTGCGGGGGGGGGGGGCGTTGGCATTTTCGCCCCGAGCGGCAAAAAGTACTGGTGCGCCTCTGGCACCATCGGCATAGGATTGGATAGGACAGGACGTGCAACTTAATAGATCATTAATAAACAAAAGGAAAAGAGTGAGTGACAGGACAGAACCCTAAGAAACACCACTATTAATAGCTTTAGGAGAAGAACAGTGGCCATCTACAACCGCAGCTATAGATCGGCCAGAAAGGAAATTAGAGATGAAGGCACAGATAGAAGGATAGAAACCGAAGGAGGGCAATTTGAAAATTAAAGATTTGTGCCAGACTCTACCAAAAGCTTTTAATATGTCTAGCGCTGTCATTCTCCCGAAAGGAGGATGACCAAGAGTCAGAGATATATGCAAAAAGATCGCCAATAGAGCGTCCCTTGCGGAACCCATACTGACGATCTGAAAGAAGATGCGAGAAGAGAGGTGTTTAAGAATCCTCCTATTAAGGATAGATTAAAAGACTTTGGAAAGTCAAGAAATCAAAGCAGTTGGACGATAGTTGGACGGTTGAAAGCGGTCACCCTTCTTTGTAACATGCCGAATGAAAACGAACTTCCAGCAGAAAGGAAAAGTACCAGATGAAAGACAAAGACAAAAGAGTTTGCTTAGGCAGGGTGTCATCACAGAAGCACAGTTCTTGAAAACAACAGGAGGAACAGCATCAGGACGGTACGCCTTCCTAAAGTTGATCCCAGATGGGGCAGAAAGAACATCTTTGGAAGAGATTCTAATTTCAGACATAATAAAGTCAGAGGGAGGATGAGATGGAAGAACAGCACCGGAATCGTCCAAGGTTGAGTTGGAGGCGAAAGTTTGAGCGAACAGTTCAGCTTTATCAGGAGAAGAGACGGCAACTGTGCCGTCAGAATGGAAAAGAGGAGGGAAAGAAGAGGAAGTAAAGTTGTTGATGAGGTTCTTAACCAGATGCCAGAAAGAGCGAGAAGAATTATAATTGTATAGGTTTCTACATTTTTGTCGGATGAAGGAATTTTTGGCAAGTCGAAGAACCGATTTTGCACGATTCTGGGCAGAAATATAAGCTGAGAGTCAAGAGTTGGATGGCGACGGTATCTTCTGAAAAATTCCTTTCTGTTGCGGATAACTGGGGTAGAAAGGCAGAGTTTTGCTACTCTTTCGCATTATTTTTCGTACTTACCTTACTTCTCTCTCTCTCTCTCTCTCTCTCTCTCCATTTTGAGTATTTGGCGATATTATATCCATCATAGCAAAAATGAAGGAAACTTTAGAGACAATATTATGGCAACATAAAATTGATGGGACGTTATGTTTTGTCATATTTGAATTTTGCAGAAATTTTTCACTCAATATACAGTATTAAATATTCAATTATTGAAACTAAGCATTTTTTCGTAATACATAAATGGATTAAAAGTTAACAATGTTCGACTGGCAAATTATACAATGTTTTTTGCTTAACAATATAAACAATATTTAATAGTATTGTTTTAGGAGCGATTTCATCAAAACTAACATATGTTGGTTGGTTGATTGGTTTGCTCATTGTATCAGTTGCTCGGAGACACTAGTACCGGACCTCCCATAATTTCGGCTCTCTGCGTAGGAGTATGACAGAACATCATAAAAGCGTCATTGGCGTATAACAGAATTGTTTGTTTTCAGTTAAAAAAAAACAACTTTCTAAAGAATTTCCTTTTCCATTTGTGTTTGAGAGGAATTTTGCGTTGTTATTTTGAGTAACGTTTCTATACCATTCCTATGTCATTTTTTGTATACCGTTCCTATGTAATTTTTCCTATACCATTCCTATGTCATTTTTCCTATACCATTCCTATGTTATTTTTCCTATACCATTCCTATGTCATTTTTCAAGAAGACTACACACTCTTAATTTTAGTATATTCATTGTTAAAGGATAAATAATTATTTTTGTTAGAGTAACTACAGTATAATTAAGGGTAGTTTATGTAACATTTGATGCTACGTTACATTTCTTACAGCTTTTTTTTTTTTTTTTTACATAAGCTCTCCTTAATTTATAATTACTTCAACAAATCTATTTGAATTCATCGAATCGATTTCATCCTTGACAACGATTCATATTTAAAACAGATCACATGAAAGCAAATTATTCAGGTTTGCTGAAGACATCTGAAATCTTTAGATATATCTGCAGTTTAAAGAAGTATTCGTAACACACACACACACACACACACACACACACACACACACACACACACACACACAAGATGATTAGAGAATTTGGCACGCAGGCAAACAGAAGTTGCAAAATTACTCTCTATCTACGACTGACCAGAAACTTTTTGGAAAACACAAAATCTATTAATAATGTAGACGCGTAGAGTGTGACGTCATCACGAATTGAGAGACTAAAGTTTTAATTACTTCCCCTGTCACAATCCCTCGGATTTTGGTTTTCCCCTCAGGTTGTTTTTCCACCTTTCACTAGATTGGTATAGAAAATCCAACTGTATCCGGTAATAGGCGTTTTCCGGTCCGGATTTACTTTTTGTTCACTTATTTAATGAATTCGTATAGTTTTAGGCTACGATTATATACGTAACAATTATATACGTAACTCGAGAAGCCCTTGTTACATAAAGTCGTATAGATCTTTATTATTATTTCATATGTTTATCATTTATTTGTACTCCAATGAATTGTCATATTATAGAGTTATATTAGGTCTAAAATTTTAGAGATTTACGGATACAAGAGCAATACGTTGTGGCCATATTGCAACACCGCTTCCTACGTAGACCAGCGAAGTTAAACAACGTTGGGTCTGGTTAATAGTTGGATGGGAGACCGTCCTCTGCGTTCAAACTATGTAGCGACTCGTAGTTGGAATCTCACACAAAGCTATAGGTCTTCTCTGTCACGCGGCCTTTGTTATTACGAAGGAGGTTATTATTATAACCCCAAAACAACAACAATAATAACAGATATAATAGATAAGTTATTATCATAAAAATTTGACTAAAGAAGAAATGGGTTAATGAAAGTCTAAAATTTTAATTTAGAACTCATTGGTGCGGATTCCCGCGGAAGAACTGTTCCGTAGATTCACGTTTGAATGAGGTCAGAAGTCATACAAAATGGGTAAAATATCGTACTTAATAATCAGTCAAGAAGGCCAGAAACTGGCACAGCGCTCAGGCCAGACGAACGTGGCACATCGCGTTATTATTATTACAAACAACATCGAACCCCCGACGTCAGTAGCTTCACTTCACTTATAGGGAAACGGTGTTACGCACTGAGCTACGGACGTTGGTAGGTAACATACTTGGTTGGCACAACTAAGTCCATGGTTAACTGTTTGTCCAGCCATCCAAATACTTTCTCCGACCAAACTATGATTGCACTAAGCATTTCATTTTCTTACCAGAGAAATAAACATGGTTATGAAGCCATCTCATGGTTGATTTAATCACTGGTTTGTTGTAAAATTGTTAACCATGTATCTTGATTTCTGCAAACCATTGTTTTTCTTAACTGGAGAAAAACTGGTCTTTTTGTGAAGTCACAATATCATCCCTCGATGAAGAGTCTCTGGATGGAAAATTGTCGAATCTGGTGACGTTATAGCACCCCTTGTTAAGGGTACAAATGGGTGGGATCACTCGCTAAGAAAGCTGAGGCTGTGGTACATTAGGTTAACTCATAGTAATTTAACTGGAAATCGTTATTAACGCCTTAGTAATTTAGTTCATTTTAGGTCCTCGAAATTTTGTATTACAGTTATGAAATTACTGTTTAATTCCATTAATACTTCATTGTAATACACACACACCACACACACACACACACACACACACACACACACACACATATACGTATAAAGTATATTAAATAGAAGTTTTCGTCTGTAATACACAAAATTAGAATAATTTTTAAATTAAAGGAAAATTTATGTGACTCACATCGTCCAGTGTTTCCAGTTATGAGATTTGTTCCATGAATAATCTAGTTTTATAACATTATATCACATATATATATATATATATATATATATATATATATATATATATATATCTTACAGATGTTGTGTGTGTGTGTGTGTGTCCGTTTATTTCTAATCACATGTATGTAATGCAACAAAATAACCTTAACGTGAAGATATACAATTCTTAATTAACCGTTTTTGATATCAATTTCTTTCTCGATAAAGCAACCGAAATGCGCTTCTTTATATCAATTATTTTCAACAATAATTATTATTGGCTTTGACGACAAAAGCCATATTAGGATCAAACTCTTTATGCACTGCAGACCGTCCAGTTTTTTATTTCCTTCATCTGAATCCATTCTTCTTTTTGACTCTTTCCCCTTCGAGGGGAAGGTAATATTAAAACATATACTCATGAATATGTAGAAACATTAAAAAAAAAGAGATAATATAAATGCGGATGAATGGTCAGTCTTTCCATGTACATTGCATCGTGTCTTTCGTTAATACACGTTTCTATATTGTACATTCGTAGTCCTTTCGCCGTATTTCGACCTATCTAATGTTGACATACGTGCAAAAATCGATAATACCAGTGAAGAATGAGATGTTTTTGATGTAAAGGGTAAGCAAGATGCTGAGGAGTCGTGTCTTTGTGGATTTTCGTTGGCTGACAGGATCGGATTTTTTGCCACCTCTTATGGGACTAGGAAATTGCCGTAGTTTTCATTATTATATATATATATATATATATATATTATATATATATATACACAGCGTGTCCCAAAGAATGTATACCCACTTTGTTCGATAATACCAGCTATGAGGATAATAAAATATTACTTTTTATATGTTTTTTAATAAAGAATTTTCTCCTGAATCTAAATATGTAATTATTTTTATTAAAAATTGAAAAACAAAAGTTACAGATGTTTAAATTATAATTATTATTTTCGAGACTTCATGTGCGATATTTTCTAATATTTTAACCGACTGTTTTGAGATACTTATGTTTAATGTTGATATTGAAGCATAAATGTTGTAATTATTAGTTAATTCAAAAAATTTACAAATTCCATGGTTAAATGACACTTTATCTAAGATGTTCGACGTCTTCCAGAACGTTGTTTTTGTAAGTTTTGCACAGTGCCGTCGGTTTCAAACTTATCTCGTATACGTGCAATTGTAATCCGCGTTGGTGGTTCCGTTTCAAATTCCCGTCTCCACTGTCTTTGGACTTCTTTTATGTTTTCTGATTTCAAGTACTAATTTAATACAAACTTACGTTGGTCGAATGTTAGTCTTAAGTTGGCCATTTTTAAGGGCAATTCTCACTTACAGTAGAAAAGAACAAACGTCGCAGAGTTATAAGATGTTAGATAAGGTTAGAGCAAAACTGTAGTCTTGCCTAATTAGAACTCAACGAAATGTCTAGGCTAAGCTAGGCACTAAACATAAGTATTTCAAAACAGTCGGTTAAAAGGCAGGCCAGGCCATAAAAAAAAATATTAGAAAATATCGCACATGAAGTCTCGAAAATAATAATTCTAATTTAAACATCTGTAACTTTTTTTGTTCTTCAATTTTTAATAAAAATAATTACATATTTAGATTCAGGAGAAAATTCTTTATTAAAAAACATATAAACAGTAATATATTTATTATCCTCGTAGCTGGTATTATCGAACAAAGTGGGTATACATTTCTTTGGGACACGCTGTGTGTGTATATATATATATATATATATATATATATATATATATATATATATATATATGCCTAGACATTAATATAAAGTTCTATTTTAGTGCAACATTCATACGTTTTCGCTCAAAGGATATTTTTCCAATTTTGTTATTATTTTAATGTTTTATGGTTCCATCAAACACAAACAAAAGGAACAGTGTTTAATAAAATTTATATTGTTGGAAACACATAACTGATAAATACAAACATTGAAACATTTATGTGAGAAATTTAAACTTCCAGTTATTGAAATTACCTTTTAGAAAATGCATACAAAAGAATGCATTCGTAAGTATTCAGTTGAATTCAAGGTCACCTCATCTCAGAGAAGAAATAATATTAATAAAAATTATTTACAGAATATTAAAGGCAAATGCATAATGAGAACAAATTCTCTTTGAAATTATCATAGAATGATTACACTGGTCAACACTCATTTTATTGCCAATCATATTAGAGTGATTTTGGGGTAACTTTGTGGTGCTGATTCCGAATATGACATCGGTTTTGCTAGATTGGCTCTGATTTATGGAATAATTGGTACCCCATTGAAACACGTAAAAATGCAAAAAATTTAATGTTCAGGCGGAGCCTACTTACAAATCGCATTGAAATTGTCTCAAATCATACAAAAGTAAACACATGAAATACATAATGGCATTTTATTCGGTCTCACCATCTAGAATGTTCCGGTAGTTTCCCATATGCACGCGTTAAGGTTACGTTTCCTATTAATTGAGGGTATTCATTATCTCAAGAACTAGAGCCAAATCGGAAAAACTACTTTCATTTTGGAATTCAGCAACCCCAAAATACCCTAAATTCGTACGAATTTCCTTGGCAACGAAAAAAAAATGTTTTTTTGTTGACCTGTGTTATCCATACTGTATTCAACAGTAAAAGGCATAAAGGTCAAGGGGTACCCGCACTACCCGATGGAAGCACGACTCCAGCGAGCGTCAACAAATGGTGCACCGGAACTCAGGCCTACAGTAGGTGGGCCCCTTGTTTGGTTTACCCCTTTAACTACCCCGCATTGAACGAGAGGCGACTCTTAATCGAAGAAAGAAGGCAGGGTGAGAACCCGGGCACTTGAATTCACACGGAACCATTCGAACAAGGCGAGGGCACAATTAACGGTACATAAATTAGTATTATCCTCTCTCCAAATCGAAAATAAATGTTAAAAAATTCAGTTACTTGTTCATTTGTGTATGCCTAAAATTAAAAGTTACTATAAGGTAATTGTTCAAATATATCGTAGGTTCTTCTGTAAACGAAAAACTAACCCAACACAACACTGCAAAAAAATACGATATTTGCCTCTGAAGACAGATGGATTCACTTCAGAAAAAATTAAATTAACAAAGGACTGAAAATTTTAAAAGTATGACTTTCTTCACACTCTTCTTCTGCTTCTTCCTCAGCATATTTAATCCCATTTTCATATGGGGTCGCTGTTTAAGGTGAGTCGCCTCCATCTTGGTCTGTCGTATACCATATCCTCCTCCAAATTCTTCTCCCGTAAGTCCGCTCTAACACAATCCTTCCATCTCTTCTTCGGTCTTCCTCTTCTTCGCCCACCCAGCAACTCCATCACCATCACTCTACGTCCGACGTAATCTTCATCTTGCCTCATCACATGCCCATACCATCTCATTCTTGCCTTGTGTATCTTGAGTGTCAGGATATCTGTATCCTGTATGACTTTCTTCACACTGTTTTTGGAAATTAGAATTAAGTCAAGTAACTTTCTCAGAATAATTTCATTAACTCAACATACCTAAATCTTGCTTCGTTTCTGAGTTTAAAGTCAGTGTTATCATGCAGTACGCCACAAAAAATAGAGTTTTGTATACAATTTTGTCCGCAATTTGATTTAGTTTTATAAATACTAAATGGCAACTCAAATGTACATGCATATAGGTGCAGTACTTGAGTTGCTATTAGGACTTATTTACAAAACTAAAAGTTGTCATATTATATCCGTAAATATGTATTTTCTGAGTCTAAAATACAGTATAGTGAATTAATAATCACACGCAAATATTATTTTTTCATTTGTTTATTATATGGAACAAGAAAATTAAATGAATATTACACGTAGAACGCCCGGTAGCTCAGTGGTTACGGTGGCGGACTATGAGTGGTGTAGCACTGTTTCGCTTCCGGCCACTGGCATCGAATAGAGTTAATTTGGCCTCTTACCCTCTTTCTCTGCTCTGGCTCTGGCCCTTGGGGCACACTTACCCCCGCGTTGTGGAGAGAATGAGCTCATTGAATGTTACTTTTACCTTTTACATCATACGCAGATAAAAATGCGGAGCAATCCAAGAATAAGCACCCCAAATCAATTTAGGGTGCTTTTTCTTGGATTGGGGTTGAACGAGGGTGCTTATTCTTGGATTCCTCTAAAATGGAGTTAAAATGAAGTTAAAATGGAGTTAGTTGCTCTAAAATGGAGTTAAAATGAAGTTAAAATGGAGTTAGTTGCTCTAAAATGGTTAATTGAATGCTCGGTTAGGTTATTTGTAGCCCTTGACAACTGGTTAGATTAAATCGTGATATTTTCGTTAGTTTTAACGAAAATATCACGACTTAACCTAACCAATCGTCACGGGCGTACAGTTGACCTAACCTGGTATTCAATTAACCTAACTGGGCATTCAATAATTTTACCGTAGGTTTCGATATATATATATATATACAGGGCGTCCCAAAAAAATGTATACACACTTTAACAGCTGATAGCTCAATTGATGTTTCTTTCTTTCCAAGTTAAACCCATTAGAATTAATAATGGCAGTCAGACTAAGCTTTGAACAAAGGAAATTCATTCTAAAATGCTACTGGAAGTGTGAAAACGCAGTTGAAGTGCAAAGACAGTTTAGGAGGGAGTTTCAAACAGATCCACCAACGCGACTTACCATCACTCGAATTAGAGATAAGTTTGAAGCCGATGGAACTGTTCAGAATGTCCACAAGAAGCGTTCCGGAAGACCACGGACATCGACAAGCCCCACAAAGCAAAAAAGAGTACTGGAAACGTATCACCAAAGTCCAAGAAAATCTGTGCGGCAAGCGAGTCGTGAGGTAGGAATTTCAGAATCGTCTGTCCAACGCATTTTGAAGCGCTGTCAATGGAAAAGTTACATTCCAAGATTAGTCCATGCTATTAATGAAGATGATCCGGACCGAAGAGTGGAGTATTGCGAGTGGTACTTGGCACGATGTGGATGTGGATTGGACGAAGGGGTTTCGTAGAATACCCTCCGCGTTCACCAGACCTCACACCACTAGACTTTTTTTTATGGGGATACTTAAAAGACAAAGTCTACGCTATAAAACCTGCAACAGTCGCTGAATTGAGAGCAGCCATTGAACGAGAATGCACACAAATACCAAACGAAATGTTTCGTGATGTTTGCGATTCCATTGCTTCGCGTTATCAGCAGTGCCTGGACCAGAACGGACGTCAGTTTGAAAACAGGCGTTGACAAAACAATTAAATAATGTCTGTAGATTCTATTACATTTTGAAAATGAAATGTATTTTAATAAACACTGCCTTTATAAGTATTTAAAGTGTGTATACATTTTTTTGGGACGCCCTGTATATATGAGCAATCCAAGAATAAGCACCCCATAATAATGGTAGCACTTCAAACTGAAGTGTTACCATTATCGGTTGAAGATCCATTGCCAGTAATAAATTGGTGTAAGGGAAAAAATCTTATTAAAAAAGTGATGCTGTGTGCTAAGTGCGATCAAGCAATGACCTGGACAAATTTTTCGAGGAAATGTTCAATTGTTCATGTTAAAATCCTTTAATTTGGATTAAGGTCGAACTGGGATGCTGTTTCTTGGATTGGGGTCTAACTGGGGTGTTTTTTCTTGGATTGGGGACTTTGGGGTGCTTATTCTTGGATTGCTCAAAAAATGCTGGTTACAACAACCAACGGATGTATCGTATCACGTCGCAGCACCGCTTCTCTTTAGATCAGCGAGCCTAAGCGACCTTGGATTTGTTTTGTAGTCGGATGGGCGACCGTTCTTTGGGTTAAGATGATGTAGAGATCCGTGGTTCAAATACCACGTAAAACTGTAGGTCCCCTTCTTCATATGATCTTTGTTGCTACGAAGGAGATTAAAGAATTACAAACATTATTAGTGTTATGATAACAACCATGGTTAAATATTTACCAACGAATCCAGGTGGTTAATCCAACCATGCGAGGATTCCACTAATCATGTTTTTAGTCTGGTAACAAAACTAAGTAATTTCGTTAAATAGAATGATTAGTGCAACTAATTAGATTTTTTTTAGTATTTTTCTGAAAAAAAACACCTCATAACTAAAATTTTAAGATTTAACCCTTTTACCGCATGAATTTCTTGGAGAGTTAAGTTGGGAAATGAGTGTATTTGACAAGTTACAAATTCGTCCGTTTATGTAGTTAAGGGTTAAATATCGTCCATTTCAGAGCTGTTCAACTAGCGTCTCGCGAGCTGCATGCGGCCCGCAGGCTAGTTTTACGCGTCCCGCAAAAGTTCTAAAAAAATTATTTAATTTTATAATTTTTTTTTGTGCCTTAAAAGGGGGATTTTATTGCTCCTAAGGAATGAAGTTAAACCTGATACTACTGAGATGGAGAATGAGCTGCATAATATCAAATTTCTATGTGAACTTGTCTTTTTAACCGACTTCACAGCTTATTTATGTGAACTTAATTTGAAACTCGAAGCAAAACAGCAAAATATATAATTTCTGTGGCCAAGCTAATGCACTTCGAAATAAACTGAGGTTATTTAAAGTAGGTCTTGAAAATAATGATCTTACACATTTCCCACACATTTTTATAGTGTGGTCCTGGAGTAGATGCCCAGGAGTAGATGGATATAGAAGTAGAATACGGCCTTCCAGTAGCTTGAAGTTGGACAGCCCAGTCAACGATTCTCAACATGTGGTACGTGGAGCTCTTGTAGGTGGTACGCAAGACGGTTCTAACAGGTAGTTTGTTAATTGATAATTATTATAAAAAGTAATATTAGTCGCAGATAAATAACCCGCGACATTTTCGACAACGGTACTTAAAAAATCATGGTTGTTCGTCGACCTAAAAAGGTTGAGAACCCCCGTCTTCTATTTAAATTCGTTGTCATTTCACAGAATTTCAGCTCTAATTTTGTACATATCACATTTAATTTCGAACTATACACCGTATCTCTGTCTCTGTCTCTGTTTCTCTCTATCTCTGTCTGTCTGTCTGTCTCTCTCTCTCTCTTTATATATATATATATATAGAGAGAGAGGGAGAGAGAGAGAGAGAGAGAGAGAGAGAGAGGTAGGTAGGTAGGAGGTAGGTTTAAAAAACTAATTTTTTTAATAAAATTAACACGTATTCCATAAGTATCCAAATAAGTAAAACAAACCAAAAAAATCCTACCATCAAGATGATTCCTATCAGCCATTAGCACCCCTCTAGCCCCTCCCCCCTCTAAAAAAAAATATTAAAAGTAAAAAATGAAAACGTAAAAAAAAAAATTAAAAAAAAAAAATCTTGGTTTCAGTTAGTTGGGAACAAATGAGCATCGAGAAGCAGTTAGATCTGTTTCCTTCTCCACGTTCTACTAACGACACCCATGGGATACTTTAAGCTTTAATCCGCCCCCACTCAGCTCCTCCATTTCCTTCCCCTCACGCCCCTTCACTCCCCCCCCCTCCAATGTTTATACGTGTCATTGCCCGACCCTCATTTTCAACATTTGAGATTCTTTTTCCTTTTTTTTTTTTTTAGCACTTATACCAAAGTGACCTTTAAGTTGATGTCCTCTTAAATTTTAACATCAATGCTTCTTTGATGATGTTTGAGAACTTCACTAAAAAACGATTGATATTGTAAATGATTCAGGATTTGTTTTGTATTAAATAAGTTTTATTCGGAGTGAGTGATGAATTGCCTTTAAGCAAAGTCTTGTTCCTCTTTCAGGTCGTATAGGCAACTGCTCTGGGACTCTTTATTTGGAAATATATTGTCCTTAAAATGGAATATCTAATGCTCTTTCGCTCAGTCTTCGGTGCGTGGGTTTGAGTCTTAACATTGCCTCAAAGTACTTGTTTCAGCTTTGACATATTTGTTACATTGAAGTTCTTTATTATTTCTGCTTAGGCGCTTAAATGTTACTATTTTTCGCTTCTCTCATGTAATGTATAAATTGAATCCTATTAATTGTGCCTAAAAAGCTTCAATGCTTTCAACAGCATATTCAGATTAGTCCTTTATGGCTGAAATTTTTGCGTAGGGTTGAGTCTAAATGCGTGTATTTGAAACGTTACGTATTCGACGCACAGTGCGGTAAAGGGTTAGAATACTGTGAATATACTATTGCCATATCAAATATCTTAATTGTGGATTTAGGTTAATTCGTTACCGTTCAATTCGTCACTGGTCAATATGTCTCCAGGTAATTTCGTCACCCGGTCATTTCGTTATCGGTATATAAATTTTAAGTTTTTGGTTGGTGTTGATTAACATAAAGGCTTATATAAATCACATATAAAATCACATAAAATCTCATAAAAAACAGAGTATGTTAATATCTGTGTGCATGTTTGTCCATTAACAATCACGTTTATTGTCCTTTAACATAATTAGAGTCAATTCTTGGATCAATGAAAGAAAGCCACTCTCAAACGGGTCGGGGGGTGGCTTTCTTTCATTGACACAATTCGGGGGTGGCTTTTTTTCATTGATCTGTAAGTTATTTAGGTAGGTAGGTTATTTAGGTTAGGTTAGGTTAAGTTGTGATATTTTAGTTAGTTTAAATGAAAATATCGTGACTTAACCTAACCAATCATCAAGGGCATACAGTAATAAATGATATACAATTCCTCATGAAGGTGTTTTTCTTACATTCTTTACGTTAGTAATTTTGGGGGTGGCATTGTTTACTTGATCATTTTTTAGGGTGGCATTGTTTACTTGATCATTTTTTAGGGTGGCATTGTTTACTTGATAATTTTTTTAGGGTGGCATTGTTTACTAGAAATTTTTGGGGGTGGCATTGCTTACTTGATCATTTTTTAGGGTGGCATTGTTTACCTGATAATTTTTTTAGGGTGGCATTGTTTACTAGAAATTTTTTTGGATGGCTTTTTTTCATTGATCCCAATTCTTTTGTGCCAGCCTGTTTTCCTTTTCTGCGCTTCGCGGATTTAGGAAATGGTAACAATACACCTGCTTCTTTATTGTAACCTAAACCTAACCTATCCTAACCTAACCTAACCTTACCTAACTTTACCTAACCTAACGTAAACCTAACCTAACCTAACCTAATCACAATTATTAACAAAAACATGTATGTAATGTATTAGATATTAACGGTGACGAAACGACCGGTTACAAAATTAACCGGTTACAAAACTGACCGGTGACGAATTGACCAGTGACGATCTGACCCGTGACGAAATTACCGGTGACGAATTGACCGACTACCCTTAATTGTACAGGAAAATATTGAAAAATATTGTAAAATTCTTTCTGTTCCTTGTACTGGGTGATCCAGATAAATGGGACCCATAAAAAAAAAGCCAAATATTCTTAATATTTAATTCCTTTCATAAAAACTATATATCATTCGAAAGAGTAGGGTTACAAGTTTATTATGAAATATTTATTTTTTAAAAATGACTCCTTTCAAATGTGCTCCATTAGTTGCCAAGCATTCCAGTGTTCTCGCTTGTAAGTTCTGCATCACTTTTGCAAGAGTGTGCGGTGGTGGTATGGCCTGTATCTCATTTGTGATGGCGGCCTTCAATTCTTGCAAGGTCGTTGGGTTATTTCTGTAGACCCTACTCTTTAAATATCCCCAGAGATAATAATAATCTAAGGGAGAAAAATCCGGAGACCTTGCGGGCCATTCAACGTCTCCAAATCTTGAGATTAACTCGCCTGGAAACGTTTGACGCAAAACTGCCATGCAGTTCCTCGTGGTATGGCAGGTAGCTCCGTCTTGTTGGAACCAGTGGTTTTCTAGACAAAGATCTCTTAATTTAGTAATAAGGAAATCGGTCAACATTTTTTCGTAGCGATCACCATTTACAGTGACCGTGTTTCCGGTGGAATCCTCGAAAAAGTACGGCCCTATGATCTGAGATGCAGTAAGACCACACCAAACAATTACACGCTGACTATGCAACGGGACTTCGGTAATATTCAATGGATTTTCTGTTGCCCAGAAACGACAATTTTGTTTGTTTACAGTTCCATTCAAGTGAAAATGGGCTTCGTCTGACATAATCAAAGTTGCTAGAAAATTGGTGGTGTCATTTACCTTCTGTTGGATCCATTGACAGAATTGTCGTCTTCGTGCGAAATCTCCATCGTTTAGTTGTTGCACTGTTTGAATTTTATATGGAAAGAGCATTAAATTTTGCTTGAATATACGTGTGTTGTTCATATCCAACTCCTAACAGCTGAGAAGCACGTCTGATGCTTATGTTAGGATTATCCTGTACAATTTCATGAGTTCTCTTAATGATCTCGTCTATCCTTGCTGTGCGCACTCTTCCAGTTGGTTTTCTTTTTCCACTGCTGCCAGTTAGGGAAAAATTTCTGACACGCCGACGGATTACTTTCTTAGAAGGTGATTTTGACATCTGAAAATTTGTCTTGAAAGATCTTTGAGCTGAAACTACACTTCTTCCATGCTCATAATATTGCTCAGTTATGAAACGCAGCTGTTCCACAGTCCATGCAGTCATCTTGAAGGGTTAGTTTTAACTAACACTTTTATTTTGTTTTTTATCTTATCTTGTCTTGTATTGTCAAAACCTATACAATCCTGTACAAACTTGTAACTATCCTCTTTCGAATGATGCGTATGATTTTATAAAAGGACTTATACTTTAAGAGTTACAGGGGTTTCTTTTGGGGCCCATTTCTCTGGATCACCCTTTATTATTTTTTCTGAATAAAAATTTCCGTTGTTAACCCTTCAATGACGGAATTTTCTGTAGGGTTAAATTATGATTGCGTGTATTTGAAACGTTGCGAATTTGCACCCATTTGTCCAAAAAGGGGTTAAAATTTCATGTCCACATTCTAAATTGATTAGTTTAGATCAAAAATTTGTAAAATTTTCAGGGTTGGCTTGATTGCACCCTACCCAGTTGTCCCCATTGTGTTAAAAAAACATAAAAAAAACACCCTAAAATATAAATTTTATTTCATAAAACACTTAATTTGCTATACATGTTATTTTTATAACTTTCAAAAAGTAAACTTTGGTTGTTTTACTAAAAAATCAGTTATTTTCTATTTCATTTGAGTAAAAAATGTAATTCATTTTACTACCATGTCTTACTATTACTTCCCTCTAAAACTATACCTATTAACTACTACTACTACTACTTCCCTATAAAACTATACCTATTAACTACTACTACTATTACTTCCTATAAAACTATACCTATTAACTACTACATTACTCGAATTTATTCAAGGAAAGATAACAATGCGCACTGGTATTAACTTTATTTAGATTATTACCCTTTTATTCAAAAAGTAACCAACTAAATGACCTTATAGGGTACATATTTTTTGTGATACTGCTGACCTTCACTAAGAAGACTAGAATGTAAGACAGTGACAAAGGATCTCCATTTAAAAACTTAAAAATAAAAAAAAATACATGTAAATGATAATGGAATCCTCTCTTTGGTACAGAATAACTTATATATATATATATATATATATATATATATATATATATACACCTGCCCCTCTCTTAACCCTCGAGAAAAGCAGATAGTCCAGGCAATTTGTAGTTAGACCTGGGCAAAATTGCTTCAGAAGCTTTCTAAACTGTTTCCAGCTCAGGAACCATTGCCGAATAACATATCCAAATTCCGACAAAATTGGACCCAGGGAACACCCCCAAAAATGAAATTCAAAATGGCGGACTGGATGTTTCCTACGAAAAAAAAATATATATAATTTACGCTTTTATTTATAGAGATACATTTGATGCTTTTTCTTTCAGTTGTAATGTTTTAAATAATTCAACAATATACAACACAACCAGTTATTACGCAAATATAATGTTATATAGCTTTTTACAGATTTTTATAATCAATAATACAACAATTATTTTTTTCCCAGTTTCAAGTTATGTTCATTACAGAAGAAGTGATACCTGGTCACAAACATACAGAAATTAATCCTCTTCATCACTATCATCGGATAGATTACCGGTACTTGGGTTGTTATCGCAACCACTGATTTGGCACTCGCCACAAGCGGCTGAACAGGGCATTCCATTACGCTTGCATCCACATCTTGAAGTAGCACATTTCGTCTGCAGGAGCAGCGGATCATGTTGAGTAGATAATTTGGAGCTGGTGGCTTGTCGCAGGCTGTAAGGTAGTAGGAATTATTCTTTACATACCAACCCCACTGTTCTGCATCGATCTTCTCTTCTGTAGACTTCCAGATTAGTATTTGAAAGTATGTGCGAAAGCTGTGGTACTTTGTGGACGCATCGGTAGGTGGCAAACGTTCGGGTGTAACAAAAGATTTAGCTGTATCTACCTTTTCAACTAACATTCGATGACGTAGTGCGTTAGTGGATTCAAGTGTTTTGCAGCCATACAACAGAAGCATTGCCTTTCTTCCAGCGGCTTCAATGTCAGAGTGTTGGCAACAATCAGAACAGAATGTATTTGCAACTGAACGGAGTTCAGCCACCTTCATCAGTGTGTCGAATGCTTTGGCTTTACCGATCGAAAAAATTCTGGATGTGCTATCACAGCCCGTGAAAGCATGCACAAACAGGAGATACTTGCAGATGTCATTGCCTAACAATGATTGAATGCTGAGAATATCATACACAGGATTAGGAGATGGTCCCCGTCTTATATCGCTGCGATAGTACAACTTGAAACCACTGTCCTTGGCATGGTACAGAAGGAGAATCAGCAAGTCGGTGTCTTCCCCTATTACTGTTGTAGTTGCATTTTCTGATGAGGAAACTGCTGCACGAACGATGTCCACATCAGCATCCCCATCTGCGTTGTGAAAAGTACACCCGTGCTTCTTCAACATCTCACCTACGAGGGAAATAAATGCTTGCTTGTTGTTTTCATTAGCCAAGAAGTGTTCCTTCTGGCCAACAAACTTCATGCTTGGACTGAGATTCACATTTCTGCTTGTCTTGATGCTGCGTCTTCTGTGGGTCATGTCCTTGATCGTAGAGAGCTGCTGTAGCCATCAAAAACAATGATTGCTTTTCCATATGTTTTCAGAGTGAAATCGGCATATGAGTTGGCGATGCTGTCATATGTTTCATCTTGACGCCAGGAAACACGGTGTAGTAGAGATCCACCATCCAATACGTACTGGTCTGTGCACTGAATTTCTTGAACTTCTTCCATGCGTAAAGTGTCAGTGTATTTGATTATTGCATGAGCTAGCTGAGACTTATTGGGTTTCCTCAAGATACTTCGTGATTCGAACAATGCAGGAGGATATGCACACAGTTCGTAACACATGACATCTTCAAGATTCATGTCTCCGCCAGTGGCAACAGTCATCATTCTCTGAAACAGTAGTGCAGGATCTACTTCTATATCTGAAGCATCAGTGATCACAATGGCAGAAGCAGATCCTAGTGTTTTCACTTTGTCAGATCTTTTGGCAGAATATGTAAAGGCTTGTTTCCCAATCATTTTTACGACAATGTTCGTACCGATTGAATGCAATTGATGAACGTTAACTCCAGGATCAGCAGTTAGCCCTGTTACAATGTTGCAGAGACCCGAGGTAGAATGGAATGGGGATAAGGATTCCAGACGTTCAAGTACTTTCTTCATGTCATTACTGTCCCTGATTTGTCTACTTCCCCTCATTTCCTTGTGCTGTTCACTACTTTCCAACAAAACTCTGGTGTATTCCTGCATTGCTAAGTTATAAGTGGAACACAGAGGCATAGAAAAGAGCCACGTTGTCCTTTGGATGTCTGTAAATCCACTTCCGCGTGTCAGTCCGCCCCTGCTTTTCAGGGAACGCATTAGTACTTGTTCTATCACCAGTCTGTGCCGAGTCCGGCCCATAATCTGTCGCTTCTTCTTACCACAAACTTACCTTCCTGGAACATTTTTTAACGGCTGGATTTTCAGAAGGCAAACTTAACATTTTCTGCAGGTACAGGTATATCGATTTCAGGTAATTGTGATGTCCGGCTGCTGCAATTATGGGGATGGTCTCCAGCATAGCTTGCAAGTGCAAATCCCACGAGCCGGTTCTGTCTGCTGTTATCAAGGAACGTGCAATGTTGATCATTCGCTGATATTCCAACCAGAGTTGACTTGTTTGCGAAGTAGATTGTAGGTCAGTTTTCTTCGCATCCAAAGTGGTAGCAATCTGAGACAATGCATTCGAAGATTCCACATCCTCAACTGATTGTTTGGCGGTCATAACATCGTCGAGCAGGTCACAAGCTTCCTTATGGAGGTCATGAGGAGTTCCATCTTCATTACGAGGGAAAACGTCTGCGACTAGTAAGGTACTAAGAGCTGCATCTACTATCATATGACCACGTATCGCTCTTGAAACAGCTTTTCCAGACATCATGTGTTGCACGGCATTTGGTCCCTATATTTCTTGAAGTACTTCAGACAATCCTGAACCATTCATAAGTACCGACTGCTCCCAAAGATTCATCAGAGTGTGAATGATCCCAGCATTAAAACAATGTCCTGCAGGTCTCTCTGTTCATTGATGATTTTGGGAAGCTTTCCAGAACAAAGGCTGATCAAAGGTAATAATGCATGGGACTTTTTGATCGCGTGCTATCTTGCTCAAATATAGTAATGTCGAAAATATGCAGGTCATGTCAGTTGGCGACATATCTATGAGGGAAGGAACGTGATCGACGCCACACCTGGATGTGAGACACACTTGATCCACCGTGAATTGCCTGCATTGTTCCGGACCAACTTGGACCTGATCTTTCTGCTGAAGATATCTGCCAGAGAAGACTAAGTCGACTTATGGTGGCAGTGGGTACTGGAAGTTCGCGGAATGAGATGTCTCTCAACATGCTTCTCGCGTGTCTATATTCCCTAATGTCAACGGTTGCAATCTTCTTAATGTCATTGTCACCAACATTACGCCTGTGAATAGAAGGGTGGATCTTGATCTTCGGAGTTATTGCGGCAATCATACCCATTCCATGAAAGGTATTCTTCCCATCCAAAGTGCAGACATCATGATCGACGTTATCTGCTGCTAGAAGGACTGCAGTGTTTTCATCAACAGTAAAAGAGCCAGACCCACTTGCCAGCGCCGCGTTTCTTTCGAATCTTGTTACTTCTGCATACGACGAAACAGTAACCCCAGCTGATGGAGAACGTCAATAAGGTACCTTGACCTAAAGTTGTGGTGTAGCTGAACCGACAAACCGATCTGTAGTGGACATAGTAATCCTCTAGGACGGGTTGCTTGCATAATGCTCCTGCCAATTGCACCTATTTTTCTTGAAGCATCCTGTCCCGCAAATGCTTTTGATAATAGCAATTTCAGGACTGTTGGGAATGTAATCAAGAGCACTTTCTGCAGTGATGTCATTTGGAGATGGATACACATCTTTTCTAGGCGAGTCAACAGACTTGATATCACTTCTGATTATTTTTGCAGCAGCTTCTACTAGGTAAATCTTCTGTAGCTCTATATCTATATCACATTCTTTCGACTTTTTGTGATAATCTATAAGAATTTCATTAGCTGTCTCTCGTAGTGTTACTACATCTGCCTTCCCACTTTCACCTGATATTATGATCTTGTCTCCGTAACGTTCTAAAAGCTTTCTCTTCATGTGCCTGCGTTCGTAGACAGAGCTCTGACTTCCTTGAAGATATTCCTCCATTTTGGAAATTAGGTCTCCAACCAACAGTTGTTCATCATCATTCTCTTCCAGGTAAGCACAGGTCTGAAGGAATGCTTGGTGTTGCTCTTCATTAGTTGGTCTCCCTTTCTTCGAATCATGATCGTCGGAGGAGTATGCGCGAGGAATGTTTTTTCCACTTCGAAAATTTACGCTGCAGGTGTGATGGTAGACACAATCTGCAGCAGGAAGATCACGAAGATAATACCCCAGACGGCCTTTTACATTAAACGACCATTCATCGCAGCGGCTTTCACAGCACCTTTTTATGGTTTCGGAGAACTCTGTAGTTCTTATTTTGACATGCTCTGATTTTGGTTTGTGTTTGGAAAAAAAGTCCACAAAGGTATCACAAAACAAACAGTGAGTAGCACTGGAAAATGCGTATTCATGAAACGAGCACTTTTCCTTGGTATTGCCTCGGCTGCGGTCTGTCGCTTCTTTATTTCAATGGTCTTTTTATCCGTAAAACTTTTCCTACATACAACGTATGTTGCAACAACATCGCTTCCATGGCTGCGGCTGGATGCATTTATACCATCTGCTCCTTTTTGCGAGATGTGAACCATTTCCTGTCCGCTGTCAATTTCTCCTTACAAATCATGCACAATTCTTCAGGGGTCTGCATTCTTGAAGGCGGACGCACACCGAGTCAGCCGTACACCGAGTCAGTCTGAAACAGAAAACACAAATTAATAAACTGTGTTGCAGTATTTAAAAGGAGTACATAATAACAGTTTTAAAGAAAATGACAAGCACAAATACGCAGATTTGAGAGTGGGTAGTAGGAATTAAAGAGTTGTATATAATATAAGTTTATAAAGATGTAGCAATGTCCATTCTCACATACACTCCATACAGTATATTTTATTTACATTACGTGACGTCATAGTTTAATACTAGCCGCCTAATACAATTTTTAGTGTCATATAGGTTAATTTAGAAACGAAAATGTGTTTTAAAACATTTTACTGATCAAGAAAAACGTCATAACTCTCTCTACAAAGCGAAATTAAAATTTATTGTATTTCGTAGGAAACTGCCAGTCCGCCATTTTGAATTTAATTTTTGGGGGTGTTCCCGGGGTCCAATTTTGTCGGATTTTGGATATGTTATTCTGCAATGGTTCCTGAGCTGGAAACAGTTTAGAAAGCTTCTGAAGCAATTTTGCCCAGGTTGAAGCTATTTTTGCTCTAGATTGCCTGGACTAAGAGGAGAACTGAAGTAAGCTGTGGGGGTGTGTGGGGACTGGGGGGTGTGTGTTTGCATTTTAGTAGTGCCCTTGTGTAATAACAGGAGAGAACATGTTTCAACTTGAGTATAGGGGCAGTTTACAAACAAAAATTTAGAGGTTTACAATCGTACATATATCAACTGGTTTGAAGTAAAAATTTAAAAGAAAATGATGTAATAAAGATTAAAGAATATTTATGAAATTAGACATTTTATTGTTGAGCAGAGCCTAATGTATTTACCAAATCTTCCTGTTTTCGATGTATTTGCCAAATCTTCCTGTTTTCGATGTATTTGCCAAATCTTCCTGTTTTCGATGTATTTGCCAAATCTTCCTGTTTACGATGTATTTACCAAATCTTCCTGTTTTCGATGTATTTACCAAATCTTCCTGTTTACGATGTATTTACCAAATCTTCCTGTTTTCGATGTATTTACCAAATCTTCCTGTTTACGATGTATTTGCCAAATCTTCCTGTTTACGATGTATTTACCAAATCTTCCTGTTTTCGATGTATTTACCAAATCTTCCTGTTTTCGATGTATTTGCCAAATCTTCCTGTTTACGATGTATTTGCCAAATCTAACTGTTTTTTAAGCTTTTTCTTGTTAATTTTTCATTTTCATTCATAAGCTGATAGAAACCAATTAAACAGGAAAAAAAAACGAAAAAAAAGGAAAAACCCGAAAAACCAAGGGTTTGTTTCCAATAAAACCCGAGTTTTTGCCAACCCTGAACATTTCATGCAAATATTTTACGTTTCGTGCATATTGCTTTATTATATTGTAAGAAATACGAGTACAAATATTTTTATCATACAGTAACTATCGAAGGGCTAAATGCGTTCATTGCAGTTCATTAAAATTTTGCTTTAAAATATTCCAGGAAGATTGTGTACAACGAAAAATTACTGGACGATCGGGAAAGAATTTTGAGCAAGTAAGTCGTCTTCCCTCTAAATAAATGATTTCCTTAAAATTTCCCTATTTTTTTTTCTAAATATAAAATCTTTTGGGAAATTTAGAATAAGGTTTTTAATTATACTGCATTGGACATCCGCTATGAATACTACATCCATATTTTTAAGTTTCATAATTGCTGTCCATAAAAATCACCTGAAATGGACGTGTGAAGTGTAAAGAACACCCTGAAATATTTAATTGTCCATTCTCCATACCCATGTGTTTCCAGTCGACGTGAGTTTATTCAACTAGTAGTCATCAAAGAACAAATAGATATTTAAAATGTCATAGGTCTGTGTATCATCTTGGTTGGTGTTAATCTTAAGTTTACATTTTCTTCCTTGCAATAAACCAACATGATTTGGAATATCTATACAAACCTTATTGGTGGACTGAACCGCATCAGGCGGAAAACGGCTCTTTTGTGATACTTCTTTGACAACTGTTGGTCGTCCTGTTTAGTGTTACTCTCTTCGTTAGTTCATTGACGAAAATCGTCGTGGCCAATGTCATAACGCTGCTCCCCATCGATCAGCGAAATTAAGCGACATTGAGTTTGTGTAATAGCTGGATGGGAGACCGTCTTCCGCGCTCATATTATGTACCGACCCATGGTTCGGATCTCACGTATAGCTGTAGGTCCCCTCCGTTATATGACCTTAGATGTTTCGAAGGAGGTTGAACAATCCCCATCATTACATTTACATTTGTTGACGAAAATCTGCGATAATTTTATGAACAACCTTTTCCGCAAGCCGGAGATGTTGAGTAATCATCTGCCTTTCACTTCGAGTACAACCTGGTTGTCCAATCGCGCCACCACGGGTGATATATCACCTGCACCAACGTTCTATTTGGACAGAAAACACCAGCTTTGCTCGTAAAATCGATTATTCCAACAATTTTTCCGGGTGTTCAATTCATTCTGTTGAGGATCTGCACTATATATATATATATAATATATATATATATATATATATATATATATATATATCGGTCATACAACATCCGAGTATTCTATTTTTACTTGTTCTGACGATTACCAACCAATTAGGACCATTCATCGTCATCGTTTAGTCCGCCACCTAAGCATGACGATTGCCCATATAACGGAATTTTCGAGCGAAAGCCGAAAGGACACTTTTCCTTATTTTAGCTTTATTTAATCACTTTTATTGAATGAACTCTTTATGGCACCTTATTTGCGTATAATATTACAGTACTCATAAATCGTGATTGGCTTTAGCGTCTCTAGTAATTCATCGCTTAATCCGACGAGTCGGATATTCCGACGGGATTCTGGTGCTTATTTGGTCCGAATACCGAATGTCTAATATATATATTAGAGAGAGAGAGAGAGTTAGTTACAAGGAGTTACAAGGAAAAGAAGTACCTCAAAAGACCTTGCGGCTCATACCGAGGAGGTACCAAGAGAGAGAGAGAGAGAGAGAGAGAGAGAGAGAGAGAGAGAGAGAGAGCTATTTGACTTATGACGTCATAAATAAATTAATTAAGAGTTGCCAATTATTTTTATTATTATATATTTTTTCCGTAAATCATTTATTTCACATTGTTTCCGCTTACAAGATTTTCCATACCCGTTTTATTTATTCCACGATGCTATTACTAATTCTGGACTGTAATAAATCTACTTTCAAATTTGAATTTGTCACGATAACAAATAGACCTTTTTTGGTCATAAATATTTTACTGAACTCCAAAGTCCAGACCAAGACCATGGTAACAGACAATTTATTTTTCCTTCTTTCTAAAATAGTTTGGTTCAGTCATAATTATTTTTTGATTAAGATTTCATGACGAGGTGAAGTTGATGTAATTATTCTGACTTTTCTTGTTCAAGCAACGAGTGCTTACTTGATTATTTAAAAAAAAAAAAAAAAATTTTACATTGTCTTCATAATTTATATTTAATTCCGTTTGAAGGTGATTAGCACTAACGTGAGTTAAGATTTACACTCATTTTTATGGTCGCAAAAGGTTTTTTTTCTTATAGGTTCATTAAACATATTTTCGCCAAAGTGGAGACATAGAGCAACATTCATGATGATTCTTAAAAAAGTCTTCATATCGCATCATGTCAACAACGGAAGTGTACGTTACTCACAGTTGGCAAGCATGTTTTTATTTTGATTTGAAAGTACGCATGAGCGGACTAAAAAAAAAAGTGTTCGAGTTCATTTGTAATTATTTATTAGAGTATATAAGCTACCCATCCTAAATAGGCCGCGATTCTAATGGTAATGAGTCTTACGAACTTCCTTTAACATCATGTTAATGCCTTTATGAAAGGTTATTAGCATTATTACCTATTATTTTACGTGTTTTTTCCACTTTCTGATTCTGGACATCGGAATCCCGGACTCTTCACTCGCTATTTAAGACCTTCTTTCGACTATTTTTCTTTCGGAACTTCCTCTCTGGAGCTATTACTTCATCTGGGCTAAATGAGCCATCTGAAAATATCCTGACTCTTCGAAGCCAACGAAACTAATGACTTGAAAGGGAAAAGGGCTTTCGTTAAATATCATCAAAATGATTTCCGAGTCTCTCTCTCTCTCTCTCTCTCTCTCTCTCTCTCTCTCTCTTTCTCTCTCTCTCTCTCTTTTTCTCTTTCTCTCTCTCTCTCTCTTTTTCTCTCTCTCTCTCTCTCTCTCTCTCCTAATTGTAGATATCAGGATGTATCAGTTTACATAAATGATTCCTGATAATCTGTTTTTTATTTATTTTTTTTTTTACAAATTTTCTTCGATGTTGAGAAAATTACGAGATATTATTATAGTAATTTATAAATTATTATTTCATTTATTAAATATTTACTGATTAAACGTTTTTAACTTAACCTTTTTTCCCCTTCTTTCACCCTCCCCCCCACCCATCCCACCCCACCCTCACAAGGGAAAAAAAAAGACTTGGGAAGTCTGGCATTTCGACGAAAAAGATAAAAAGTTGAATTTTTTTTGGTGGGAAAGGGTGTGTGTGGGGGGGTTCTGGATGAATAGTTTCGCCTAGTTGTATCACTGAGCATATCAAAGGAAAACAAAATAAAGTTGCGAAGAGGTTGAATAAAAAAGGATAAGACGGGAAACGAAGAGAGAAAAATGTTCAAAACGAAATAGAAAAAAAAAAGGTTATTCATAATTTCCTCGCGAAAATAAATTACATTAAAAATCGTAAAATTTCCTCGCGAAAATAAATTATTTTAAAAATCGTAAAATAACGACCTTATTTGAACTCAAAACATTTTGTTATTCGGTGGTTATTCCATTTTGGGGTTCTTCAACCTACGAAGGGTCATTGAGATGGGGAAATAAAGCTACCAAAAGGGAAGAAATAAAACCTCAATATTTGGTAGTTGTAGATGGTCAGATAAATTACGGACAGCGGGTTCATTACCGTTTCCCCGCGTCATTTCTTCGAAATTGTGACCGCGTGGGTTCATAGTCGAAACATTAAAATAAGGTTTGTTATTGTTTTAACTTCCCTCGGAACGGCAAAGGTCACGTGTCGGGGTAGGGACATATTCGTCAGGGACGTACAGCCGCAAGTAGGGTATGAACCATCTTCGGGTCGCTACATCATCCGAACGCGGAGGACGGTCACCCATTCAATTACTCAACAGAGGCAACGTCGCTTAACCTCGATGACATGACGTGACCGCGACTTGACTTTGTCGAAGTATTAACATAGTAATTAGTTATTAACGTCGAAGTAAAAGATAAAAGACAGTCAATTCTTTAATTTTAAAGTCTTAACAAATGATGAATTTTGCATTATTTTTATATTGAAATTATAGTGATTTTCAAGTGTCTTTTACTGAAATAAATCAATGCTTTTAAAGCCTTTTTTTTTTTAAGAGATTTTACATCCCTGTAAAGCTCCGTTGTAGTAACCAAAAGGACTCATTAAATTCGACGGTAAGACTCAAATATGGTAAACTATTCTCTCCTTCTACGTTAGGATGGCACGTTAACAAACAAACATCTTCTGAATTTTGCGTTTCATTATTCCGATCATTTGCGTTGCCATTTGTCCGTTGCTTCCAAGGTCTTTTCGACCAGATTTTCATACTTGAATTGCTCCCATGTATGCGAAGGAAAGTCATTGGTTGTGCCACATAAACTTCGTGTTACAGGACAGCAAGAGTTCACTGTCATATACGTTTACGACGCGATCGCTCTTTACGAGTCATTGAAGTGATGTTTGGCCAGTTTTCATCACACGCGTAGGAGAGCTTTTGCGAGGACTAAAACCGTGATGAGATTTTAAGTATTTCTTCCGTGATTGAAGACTAAGAGGAGGTTAAAGCTAGCTTTATGTCCTATTAATGTTATATATCTCAAAGCCTTATATTTTTTGCCATCTATATAGATAATTTATAGAATTATAATAAAAAATTAAAAAGTTAATCTAGAAAATAGTTTTGGGGTAAAATATTATTTTCTTGATCACAAATTCATTTTTAATACTGTAAATTGTGTGTATATATATACACATTATATGTATATATATATATATATATATATATATATATATATATATATATATATATATATATATATATATACACCCTATATATATATATATATATATATATATATATATATATATATATATATATATATATATATATATATATATATATATATATATTAATTTTAATAAAGCTTATTTCTTGGAATAAGAGTTTGAATAAGTGATTTTTTTAAATTAAACGAAATAAAGTAGATAAAATCGGTCATTTAAGACAATTTTAAAGAAAATGATTAATCATAAATCGTACGTCATGTCAGTTTCAATAGTCGGGATAAACTAGCTCTCATCCCGACTCCTGAAACCGATGATATTATAATAATCTTACATTTAATTTAACGAAGTAAAGTTTCAGAGTTACAACTGATGTACAGTTATGGAAAGAAGTTCGTCTAAATAATTTTTTAAATCATACAAAATTACTAATTGGTAATATTGTTTTTCTTTAGTTTCTAGGCGAACTTTCTTCCGGAACTGTACGCATTAACTGAGCGAAGCGAAGTAGTAATGAGGTATAAGTATAATAAATAAATAAATAAAGACTTGAAAATAATTAATAGCAACTCTGAGTGAATATCTTCTCGAGCACTTATCCCGCTCACTCCATCTTGTCCGCGGCGTTCCAACATCCGCCACAACATGTCTTATATAAGACCAGTCTCCCCATGTAATTAAGTCGGTGCTTATTGCCTTCCCCCCTCTAAACAATGGGCAATAACAGCAACAAGAAGTCGCCTTGCCTCTTAAACACATCAAAACACCTCCTTACAAACGATTAATAAGAAAAGAATGACTTCAAATAAACCATTCCACTTTTCCCTCATTTATGTTGTTGTTTTTTTTCCTCTATCGTGGCCCTGCTTAGCGTTTATTTAATGAAGAACAAGGCAACCTTGCGACCGTTTTTAGCCTTACAAATGTATAAACAAAGAAATAAATTCCAAAACATTTCTTCCGTACAACTGAAAGCCAAATATTGTACTCCCTAATATAAAAAAAAGAACCAAAGAAACGCACCAAAAAGTCCTCCTCTCTCTCTTTCTCTCTCACACACAACACACACACACACACACACACACATGCACGTTTAGTTACCAAAGCCAGCGCGACAATTCAACAATATATCTACCCACGGAAGGCCACGACGTCTGACAAGGTTTATAGAGAGAATAAGTACAGAAAAGTGTCTGGAAATGTAGACACGTGTTTGGGTCTAAATTATGGCTGTGTTCATTTCCGATTGGGTTTCTTGGCTTTGAGCACCTGATTCAAATTCTTCTCCGAGCCTTCCAGGCATGAAAGAAGGGAAAAGTTTCAGATCAATAAAACGGTAACCTTTATTTATCATTCTTGATGTGTTCCTTCTAAATACCAGTGCTTTTCTTTATGGATGGTTCTATGATATATATAATATATATATATTTATATATGTATATACGGGTATATATATTTTTTTACAGGAAGAAAAGGCCAAGGGCGAATGCCTGCAAAAACGGCCTCCCACCCCCTCATAGAGGAAGAAGAGAGCCAAAATCAGGGTCCAAGGATTCCGAGGTGCCTCGACACTACATTTGAAAGACTGGAGGTCATAGACAGGGGGAAAGATGGATTAAGGAAGGTTGTTCCAGAGTTGACCGGTTGAGTAGCTGAAAGATTTAAAATACTGATTAACCCTTGCATTAGAGAGTTGGACAAAAAAGGAATGAGAATGCGTAGAAAGTCTGGTACTGCGTGCTCTCCTTAACCCTTTCAGCCCTGAATTTTTTGTAGGGTTAAGTTATGAATGCGTGTATTTGAAACGTTAGCAATTGGCATCTTCAGTCCTTAAAGGGTTAAAGGAGGAGGCATTCAGTTAGAGAGTTCACAAGAGCAGTGTCCTTTATAATAGCGACATTAAAGAGAGAGTGAGGCAATATTACGCTGAAGAGAGAGGATTGAAGACAGTTAGTAAGAGGCAGGAAACTGACGAGATGAAAAGCCTTTGATTCCATCCGGTCAAGTAGGGCTGTGTGGGTAGAACCACCCCACACACGAGAAGTTTATTTCATACAAGGGCGGACAACACCCCTGTACAGAGACAGCAACTGAGTGGAGGTGAAGAAACTGCGGAGGCGGTACAACACACCTAACGTCTTAGCAGCTGTTTTAGAAAGAGCGTAATCTTTCCATGAAAGATCACGAGAAAAGGAAGGATTGAGTTGCGTATTGTTGAAGGTAAGGGGATAGTCGTGTGGAAGACTGTGACGAGTAGACAGAAGAAGAAACTGAGTTTTTGAGGCATTGAAAGCCACAAGGTTTTCTCTGTCCCAGTCAGAGAGAGGAAAAAGATAAGAGGTCAGGTGCATTGTAGCCGTTTTACGGGAATCATAGAGTGAGTGATGAGAGGGACGCTTTGCGAAGAGGGAGGAGAAGTGAAGAGTGGAATCATCGGCATAGGAGTGGATAGGACAGGGAGTCCAACTTAATAGATCATTGATAAATAAAAGGAAAGAGTGGCTGACAGGACAGAGCCCTGAGGAGCACCACGATTAATAGCTTTTGGAGAAGACCAGTGGCCATCTACAACCGCAACTATAGATCGGTCAGAAAGGAAATCAGAGAGGAAGGCACAGGTGGGAGGATAGAAACCGTAGGAGGGCAGTTTGAAAATTAAGGAATTGTGCCAGACTCTATCAAAAGCTTTTGATATATCTAGCGCAATAGCAAAGGTTTCACGGAAATCCCGAAAGGAGGATGACCAGGAGTCAGAGAGATACGCAAGATCGTCAGTAGAGCGTCCCTTGTGGAACCCATACTGACGATCTGAAAGAAGATTGTGAGAAGAGAAGTGTTTAAGAGTCTTTTTATTAAGGGTAGATTCAGAATCTTTACAAAGGCAAGAAATCAAAGCAATTGGACAATAACTGTTGTGGTGAGAGCGGTCACCCTTTTTTTGGGACAAGCTGAATGAAAGCGAACTTCCAGCAGGAAGGAAAATACTAGATGAAAGACAAAAACGAAAGAGTTTGCCTAGGCAGGGTGTCATAACAGACGCACAGTTCTTGAGAACAATAGGAGGGACACCATCAGGACCGTATGCCTTCCTAGAGTTGATCCCAGATAGGGCAGAAAGAACATCTTTGAAAAAGATTCTAATTTCAGACATAATAAAGTCAGAGGGAGGATGAGATGGAGGAACAGCACGGAAGAGCGCACTCGGAGAGGCCCCGGCCACGGAAGCAGTAATTATTCCATGGAAAATCAAAGAAGTACTGCCTAAGGGCCTCCCAATCAACGGCGTCAAAGCGCCAAAGGCGTCACTTCTTGGGAGGATTGAAAACCCAAACTGGAGGGCTCGGACAGAAAACAGATATAAGATTGTGGTCGGAGCAGTCTAACAGAGGAAAAAGTTTGACAGAGTAAGAAGAAGGATGAATGGTAAAAAATAAATCCAGAATGTTGGGCCTATCTCCAAACCAGAGGGTGTAGAATTTGGATGATTGAAGTTCGGGAATACGAGAGCAAGTTAAGTCGTTGCGTACATATACTCAACATCCATCTTTGGAATTAAAATGAGTATAGAGAAAGTAAGAGGATACAGAAAAGGGGTTGCTGTCAGTCGTCTCAGACACCCGAGTTTCAGTGAGGAAGAGAAGGTGAGGTTTAGAAGAGGAGAGGTGGTGTTCAACAGATTAAAAATTTGAGGAAAGGCCACAAATGGTTGCAAAAGTTTATGAAAAGTGAATCAAGCAGACTATATATATATATATATATGCGCTCAGTGGTGTCGTGATTAGTATCATCCACCGTCCTCGGGTTCGATTCTCGGCGATGGTAGGCGGCGCTCAGCTCACTCAGCTATATATCCTTCCATACAAAAAATTGTTTGGTAAACAAATGGGTACCCTGGGTAGCCTAGTGGTTAGGATGCTGTGATGCTGCTCGGAAGGTCGTGAGATCGAGTCCGCGCAAGGACTTTGTAATTTCTGACCACCCGTAGTGGGTCGTGGTTCGGATTCCACGTTAAGCTGTAAGTCTAAGATAGGGCAACAAGCTTGGCCTTCGTTAGAATGAACAATCCGAGCGGAAGCAAAACCAAGGTTACCAATATATAATTAGAGAGAGAGAGAGAGAGAGAGAGAGAGAGAGAGAGAGAGAGAGAGAGAGAGAAATAACTTAAACACTAAAGCATTAAAAAGTTAAAAAAGTAAAACTGAAAATCAAAATTAAGACTCGACATTCGAGGGTAGGTATGCCCCAACTCTTCTTCTGGTCCAGGTTAAGGCTGAAATTTGAAGCAAAAGCCGAGAACTTCTTTATATCTTCACATACGTATTAGATATCAACAATTTTTTTTTAACTCATTCATAAAAGTGATAATCAAGTTCACTATTTTCTGGATCTTCATTTAAACTTTCTTAATAATTGTTAAATCTGAGTTGTTTATAAAAAAAGGTTCAATTAGTTTTCTTTTTAAACATTTCCAACAACAGGAATAGAGTGACGTCGCAATGGGAGTGATATTATAATTCACTTTGATCTATGATGACGCAATATTGATTTATACGCGAGCTATGCTCGTGTTGATACAGTCTTTTCTTGAAATCAGATCTTGGTTTCTCCTCTTCGTATTTTTGGGTAATATGGGAAAGAAGCGGTATAAAAGATACTTCTTTTCTTGTTCGTGTGCAGTATTATTACGACTGAACGTATACTATCTATACATAGAATGCAAAGGGGAAGAAGCAGTAAAGTGGGACTCGAACTCGCGTCCTGTGGTTTCAGAGTTAGCTCTCTTCCCGAATAGGCCTACACCAGTGGTCGGGGAACAGGGGTAAATTACCACAAATGGGGTAAATTTAAAAATTTTGGGGGTAATGCGTGCGGTATGAGAGACACTTCTCTCAGAGCCTCAGTCGTGTGTATGGTATCATGAAACGAAGAGGTGCTTTTAGTGCTTGACACTTTGTGCTGATATTTTTTTCGTATATTTTTATTTTATTTTGTTACATAAATGTGGCGTTATTCTAAATTTTAGAATATTACGAATTTACGTCTTGATTTTGATGTTGTTGTATCAAAAATGAAACAGCATCATTTTTCCAAAACCTGAAGTGGAGATGTTTTGAATGAAATTCTTCAGTTCTTCAATCCTTTTTACTAATTTTGTTTGTGTGCTATTCTTATGCCAGCATGTGTGGCTTTTTTTTATTTCTCCATAATAATGGATCCAATAAACATTTTTTGAATTTGAATTTTTTGTATACTATATGCAACAATTTTAAGAGCAATTGGCTTGTTTTTGTTTACTTTGAAGTCTGGGGGTAATTTCATTTTACTCAAATAGATTTTTGGGTAATACCCAAAAAAGTTCCCCGACCCATGGCCTACACCATCCAGAATCTCGTTAAAGATTCATTCAAGCGAGAGCAATATTTACGCTGTTTCACCATTCTCCATTCAAGCCAACGTCGTTCCTGGCTCAGTAGGTAACACCGTTTACCTATAAGCGAAGTGAAGCCACTGTGGGCAGAGGTTCGAATCCCGATGATGCTAGTAATATTAATATAGGTGAACATTATAATTGGCCCGAGCGTTGTACCAGTTACTGGACCCCCTTATTGATTATAATTACTATTATTCTCTATTCAACTCCCTCGCGAACAGGGTTCGAGTCCCACTAGGTCCTAGTTTTCCATTTTATTTTATTTTCACTTTCCATCATATTTAAGTACGGTTATTGCACTTAATGCGTTTACATGTACATGGAATATTTGAAACAACAGTCAGTTCCTCGGCAAGGAAGGTGGGGTTCCCCTTATGATATAAAATTATAGATGATAGAAGTTGACGTATACATTGTTTAGATTGAATTTATTAGAATTAATTTTTGTGTAAAGTTTTATTCCTAAAATTATTTTGTAACGAAGGATTTCGAGAATGTTCTTTATACACTCTTCTCCTCCTCGTCTAACAAATGTTTACTACGTAATCTTAATGTTTGTAATAATAACTCTGAAACCAGACCACGTTTTAACTTTGTAAAGAACGAGATAAAATTTTGTATATATATATATATATAACATGTTTTTTTCTTTAAATATTTGGAGACGGTTTATTTTAATTATTTTAACCTAAACATTTGAAAATAGGAACTGTTTATCCTTCTTAAGTTCCATGACGCGTTTAACCCTTAATCCTTACTCATTATAAAAGTTACGCTAGCAATATCCGGGGCACTGGGGTACACCAATACCCCGAGTAGGGTTTAAGGGTTAAGAATAGGAGGAACGGGATTAATTACTGTGTAGACGAATGAGTCTAAAGCAGTTTAAAGTATCAGGAAAAAATTTCATTCAAAAGCTACATAAAAATATCGACGAATACAACAGAAAGAGGCGACTCCATACCCAGACGTTGTGTTAAAGTTTTCCGACACTTTTGTAAGCAGAAATACTGTACAACTTCGGAACTCACATACATGTTAATAAAAGATCTAAGTTACCGCGTTTATTGATGTAATCTGCTGAATTTATCTAAATGTGCATTTGTAATCCTTACCAAAATTGACAAGATTTTAGACAACCATTATTACATATATAGAGGGTTGCCAAAAATAAATAGACACCACAATGATTGTCTTCAAGAACGAATGACAAAGGTCATCAACGGAATTCCAGAACGTGTGTCAGCTTTACATAATAGAAAAGGAAAAGCAATTCTAAGTATATTGATTCAATAAATCTGTTATTATTTATTGACTTTTATTATCAACTCGAAAAATATGAAAAAAAAACCAACTAAAACTTTCTATTTATTTTCGTCAACCCTCTGTATTTTCACGTCGTAGTAATATTAGCGAAATTAATTTTATCTATTATTATTATTATTATTATTATTATTATTATTATTATCAAATATGTCAAATATGGCTATACTTTATGGCTATATTTTAAAATAGACATCAAATATGGCTATACTTTAAAATAGACAAACATAATTACATTATGTTCAATTATTAATTAATAAAGAATATCATACAAATTTCTTAATTAAATTTTTCCTTGTCATGAAAGTCTGTCAGTCTATCGAGGCAATCTGGTAATAGATTTCTATCAGAAAAATAGTTAAATCATGTTCGAAACAAGTTTTAAATTGAATAACGTCTGTTCACGGATTTCATATGCATTATCTGACCTTATATATATAATATATATATATATATATATATCTCAATAAACAATTACTATATATATATGACGTTAAAAAAAGCCCCACAAAGGAGAGGAAGGGTGTCACCCCTACCCCCAACAACAAAAACAACACCAACACCCTCTTCCTGCAGAGTGCGTTGACTGGCGTTGGAGCAGTATTTTAAGTTATTCAATATAAGCATCTGAAGTTGTCCCGAGGAAGCGTTTACGAGCAATATTGGAGGGGATACGTATTCATGGGTGGCGGCAAAGGGCAAAGGCGTGATATTGTGGATTTCGGATGCGGATAAAAGCGGTTCGATATTCCGTTCTTTGCCTCCAAATGACTTGCTAACGCCCTTATAAGGTTTTTTTTTTTCTTTTCTGGCCTCGATTCTCGGGGCGCGAGGTTTTAAGAAGGTTATGTTGTAGGACTCGCTTGCCGTTATGAGCCCAAGCTCACATACATACATACATGTACACACACGCACACATATATATATATATATATATATGTATATATATTATATATTATAAGGAATTATGAGTGAAAGACACATTCAACTTGAAGTTTTATTAGTGTATATATATATATATATATATATATATAATATATATATATATATATATATATATATATTACAGTTTATTTGTCATAATTTTAAATTATCATTCAGCTATTACATATTTACAGTACATTACATAGAGTTTACATAAAAATTTGTAACCATTAAGAACATATTTTACAGTTTTTTACAGTACAGTTCATACTCAAATATTATATTAGTTTCAGTAATATATATATATATATATGGGTAAAATCCATATGCATCTTTATTTAAACCTACGAAAATACATTTATTATAATATTATTATAATACAATTTGATAGAAAGCATTTTTAATAAAAATCCACTAAAATACAAATTAGCTTTATACTTTTACGAGACAATTTTATATATATATATATATATATATATATATATATATAACATTTCATCTAACTTAAAATTTTAAAATTTGAAATTATATTTAAAATATTAAAATCCAAGAGAGAAATTATAATTTTTAATTATTAGTAAAACCTTATAATGAAATAAATTATCATAATTTTACTTCGTCTTCATAAATTTTGGAAGGTACTGATAACGTCCAGAGACGAAGTCTTTGCAACGCTCTACAGTGTTACTTGTAAGGTACGGTATAATTCTTTTAATAATTTCAGTTGTATATGCCAGTCCCCGTAGCTCAGTGGATATAGCACCGTTTCCCTGTAAGGAAAGTGAAGACGCTCAGGTCAGAGGTTCGATTCCCGGTGGTGCTGGTAATTATAATCTAGGAGTAATAGCTAGGGGCCGTATTAGTCTGGTTCTGGTACTGTGCTAATTTCTGACCCTCGTCACTGATCTTAAGAATATTTCCCATAAAGGAAAAATACTTGGTTGAAACAGTCAAATAGTTTGGTTGATTATTATTTAACCCTCGTCAGGAACCTTCAATTTAGTTACGTAGTTGGAATCACGGGGTCTATATGACCCCAGGCCAAAAATCTTACAAAATGGTGCTCGAAAAAGTCTTTACTGAAAGAATCACATGATTGATACATCGTATTTGATATTTATGACCTTTTTAACCAATAATATCGTCTCTTTCAATGTTTTAACTCTTGATACAAAATATCAACCCTACCTATTCTGGTAGTGGTAGTGATTCTAACATCATCATCATCATTACTATAATTCACCACATGTCCGTCTGTCTGTTCATCTGTCTGTTCGTCTGTCTCTTTGTCTGTCTGTCTGTCTATGACCTTTTCAAGTCTAAACGGCTAGACCGATTTCCATAAAACTTAGTGACAACACCCTCTGGGATCCCTAGAATGTTATTAGCAACTTTTTTTCACATCCTGGTGTCTCCCGAAAATTTTATCCCAGTTTATAAAAAAAATATATTTATGTGCTAAAACATAAAGCACTTAAATTTCAAGATTTTGGACTTCTAAAATGTTCTTAAAATAAACTAAGTCCCAACGCGCTTCTACGGAGTTTCATACACTTTCGTGGAATGAACAAAATCAAGTTAGTCAATAAATTTAGAAAAGAATGTAGCCATCAAAATTTTTAGCTACGCATCGAAAGCCATGAGAGGTAAAAAATGATATGTGACAAGTTTTACCTGAAATTTAACTGCTTCGTGAGCTTCAAGTAAAATCTGTAAAGCTGCATTTAAAATCTAAGTGATTCGTGAGCTAATTGTAAATGTTAAATTCTAACTCGCTTAAAATTTTCTTAAAAATAATTTTCATTACATTTTATTGCTTGACTATTGTGTCAACAAAAAAAAAAAAAATTGGGAATGTTCTGAAAACAAAATGTAATATATTTAATCCAGACGAAGAATCTTGGGGATTGAACATGGCAAGAAAGAGGAAGCCATTACTTGGAAGAACTACAATAACTATGTATTGTCCGAAGGGTAATAACAGCCTTCCGCAGGAACTAGTAAACGGTTTTTTGTTGCTAGTGTTTATAAGTTCATGATCATGAAGTATTGTCTTTCTTGATATTTTTATGAAAATTTATGAAATTAATCTTTGAATATGGTGGGTGTGTATAAAATAAATCCCTGAAGTAAAGTAAAATTCATGAAAATAATTACATAAAAATGAAATATACATTAAATAGCACAAGAGGAATCATGGGGTCAATTTGACCCCAAACAGATAAAATGACACCCCTCCTGAAGCGATACAGTAAAAGCAATGAAATTTTAACATATCACAGAAAAAAAGTGTCGTATAGGATTACATGGAAGTGGAGGTGACCACACTGCCTGGTCAATCAATAGCAACTATTTAAAACACACGGGGATCAAACAGACCCCATGGTTCCTAATGAGGGTTAAACCATAAAAATATTCATAGTTGGCGTGATCATTATACAGTTAAGTTAACCCTGGGCACTGGTTGGCAAATAGTAACCAGGCTGTTTTGCGATTTTAACCAAGTATTTAAATTTTACTTTTTAACAGTGTTAAAATAAAATTATGATTATTGATTTTCATTACCCAAATTTTTTAAAGAAAAACCAGTAAATTCGTATTTATACAGAGTGTACCAAAATGTTACGCATTTCTATCTATAAATAAAAAAAACTTTGCGCGGTTTTGAGCGGAGTTGAGCGGAGTAACAAATATCTCTTTCGCTCAGTCGCCTGTTCTGATTGGCTGACTCGCGGAAAGTGGGTGAAACTAATGTCTCTCGCTCATTCGCCTGTTAGGGTCGGATCTATCAAGATGAGCGGCGTTAAAGACCACGAAGTACATGACATTTCGTCAAACTTTATTGTGTCCCTCTCATTTTGGCAAATAATCGTTCTTAAGCTCCTAAAATCACTGCTTTGTTCTCGTGGCAAGCGTACTGCACACCCCTACCGGCGTTTCCCAGATTTCTGCTAAAGAAATGGAAAATATCAACGCATGGAGAAATATCCTGTATGCCACTCGAAAGACGAAACTTCAAACTCCAAAATAAGACCTAAACTAAGTGGTTGCTGTAGGTGCAGCAATCAAGCTGTGATGACTTTTTTTTTCCCAAATGAGACGCATACGTAACTTTTGGGAACACTCTGTATAAAGAGCTCCTATTCCAGTTAGTTAGGATAGGTTAAGTTAAATTTGGTTAAGTTAGATTAGGGTAGATTAACTTAGCCTAGGTTAAATTAAGTTAGTTTAGGTTAAGTTAGATTAGGGTAGGTGCGATTAGTTTAAATATGTCTATTTAGGTCAGATTAGGTTAGGTTAGGTTAAGTTAGGTTATTAAATCGTTGTGAATAAAGCAGAATTCGAAATTTTTCCAATTTGACCTTTTTAAAAGCCGCAAAATGAACTATTATCTATCGAAATTTAATTAATACTGAAAATAGAGCCACACATTAATTTCCATTTTATTCGTGTGCCCAAATGCCCAGTGAACAAGTTACGGAACTGAGGGTCATTCATTAATTTCTATGAATAAGAAGGAATACATGGAACACACATACTTATATGTTGACTTTTAAAAAAGTATGTTCACACACACACACACATACACACACACACACACACACACATATATATGTACGAGGTGTACTTCTGAATAAACGAAAGGCCTTGGAATCATTTTCCTTTTTCCTTGCGGGTTTGCATCATTCATTCATTTCACGTGTTTAATTGTGAAATTCATCCCATATATATATAAATGGGTTAGATTCTCGGGATAACCGTGATCTACATATTTTTGAGTTACTTCCTATTTGTACTATCATGCTAACTATTGTACTATTGTGGAAATTCACAATGAACTTATTCAATTGGTTTTGCAATACTGATAATTTTCATATTGCATATGCAAATGATTATTTGAAAATGTAAAGAGACTCAAATATTTTTTGGATTTGTTTTGTCCAGACAGAACCAACAACAGCACAGGTCTAAAAAAGACTTTGGGATCTCTCTTTACATTTTTAAATAGTCACTCGTACTATATATATATATATATATATATATATATATATTATATATATACACATCGTTCAACTTCAATATTGTATAATAAATTGTGTAAATTTAGTGTAAATTTCGACGACAGTGCAATGTTTAGCATAACTACACATATAAAGGTAACACACTCTCGAGACCCGGTGACGGCAGGCGGCACGCAGCAAAACTCAGCTGTTCATCCTTCCATAATATAAGAAAGTGGTTGGTAGATAAATGAATACCCTAGGTAGCCTAGTGGTTAAGACGCTGGGCTGCTGGTGGGGCGTGGTTCGGATTCCACGTTGCACTGTAGGTCGCAAGTGAAGTGAAAAGCTTGACCTTCGTCAGAATGAACAATTCGGGCGGAAGCAAACCAAAGGTGTGTGTATATATATATATATATATATATATATATATATATATATATTATTCACGCGGTCATCTGTGATTCACTCAACCGTGAATTGAGATAACCGTGATGTACTAATGGTGACCATTGTGCATTTATTGGTGATTATTTCACAGAATTAATTGGGATTTGTCGTGGTGTTTACATCTCCGGTTCGCCTTCCTCCTACCCCATCACAAAGCGCCTCAGTCAGTGTCTCTCCGTACATGTACGCTTGTGGCTTCATATATCTTCATGTCTTGTGATGAGTACAAACTACTTAATTGCATATTACAATGTAATAGATACAGGGTGTCCCATGAGTCCGATCCCACAGGAAAATTTATTTTAAATTAAATTTACAAAAGTAGTACCTTAGAACTAAAACAAATGTTCCGGACTTATGGGACACCCTGTGTATATATATATATATATATATATACTGTATACACAGAATATATTTCACAATTAACCCTTTCGCTGCGGTTGATCCGTATATGGGTCGCCCGTCATGAAAGGGTTAACACACGTGAAATAAATAAATGAAGCACACCAACAAAGAAAAATGAAAAACGATTCCAAGGTCTTTCGTGTATTCAACAATACACCTCGTCAGGGAACGAAGGGAAAAGGGAAGAAGCGGAAATTATATTTCTCTGTACTGCGTAAAAAAATAGTTAGGAGTGATTAACCAAAAATGAACAGGTACTAATTAAAGGTAAAAAGTATTTTAACAAGATTTGGTCTATTTTAGACGTTCCTGAACTATTATTGAAATTATTTATAAAGAATAAAAAGACATATTCTGGAATGTTTCTTTTGCGTCTGTCTTTAATTCTATGAGAATTTTAGAACTTTCTCAATTAATATTACGATTATATCCAAGGTGGAGCAACTACTAGCTTCACTTTCGTTAGAATGAACAATTCAGGCGGAAGCGAAAGCAAGGTTAACCAAGGTTATTTTGTACATATGGTTAAACAATATATTAGGTATATTTGCTGTTTTTCAAACATATTTATGCTGTTTTATTCTCATGACTAAAGTTTTTCAAACCCCTTTTGTTTTATGGATATTTACAGATATTTAAACTTAAAATTACCTTCAGCACCATATCCGGTGACCTTGTTTATAGAACTGACCTGTCTCAACACCATATCCGGTGACCTTGGCTTATTTCAGATGTGATTCTGACTTAAAAAGTCATTTTTATATTAATTAAATTTGATATTTAATGAAAAATGTTCATTTTCCATTTTCAAAATTACCAAACAAATTTATTTTAAATTTTGGAATATATATATATATATATATATATATATATATATATATATATATATATATATATATATATATATATATATATTTTCTTTTTCTTTACATTATTCTAGTTATACCCGCGTACCCAAATGACCACTGAACAAATTTTAAAATTGTAAAATCTATCGCATATTTTTTTCTAGGAAGGAAGGAGGGGCCAAGGGCGAGTACCCCATAAAGACAGACAAGAGAGCTGAAATCCAAATCCAAAATGATGCCTTTTTTTAAATTTTGAAAAGATTATGTAGTGTGTAAGATGCCTGTATGTGTGGTAAAGAATAGAAGGAGAAATGTATGTGTGAGAGGATGCTGCTCACATATATATTACTTACCTTCAGTTACTTCTGTTGAGTTTAACCGGCTGCTGAAAACACAAA
>JAJOZX010000976.1:502500-522500 GCA_023014485.1 Bathynomus jamesi
TTACAACTTTAACCGGATCACCTGAAGATCAGGGCCCCCAGCCTTCTTTAGTTACCTTTATAAGGCTAACTAACGAAAATATCACGACCTAACCTAACCAATCGTCAAGGGCGTACAGTTGACCTAACGATTGGTTAGGTTAGGTCGTGATATTTTCGTTAGTTAGCCTTATAAGACTAACTAGAGAAGGCTGGGGGCCCTGATCTTCAGACGTAAATATATAATGTTAAATCATGAGAGCCCAGTAAAACCTAAAGCTTAAGTTAGGCCAAATTAAATCAAACAAATATCATGTGTTTAACATTTGTAGATAGCATGTTAAAATTATGATAATATTGATTTTTATCAATAAATATTCTTCCCTTTTAAAATTAAAAGCAGATAAGAAGCATCGTGTTACAAAAGATGGCGTTCGTATGATCAAGAATAAAGGCGTAACACCAAAAGCTAGACGATGATTGATTCACGAGATTCGGGTAAAAGTGGTTTTTAATAATTTCATGGATTTAGTTTAGGAAATCGTTTATATCATATAAATCTTTTATCTTCACAGATAACCGTCCATTTTTGGGAAAATGTTCATGGTCTTTGACATACAGGGTGGAGGAAAAGTTCTTTTACCGTTGTGATATCAGAAGTTCAACTATAAATTCTAAACGTCAACACCCATTTCCTTATAAGCGAAGTAAAGACACTGAGATCGTGGGTTAGAGTCCTGATGATGTTAGTAATGATAATCCAGGAGTTAGCGCAATGGGACACATTCGTTGGTCTGAGCGCTATGCCATTTTCTGACCATCCTAACGAATTATTATTATGATATTATAAATAATAAATATAAGGTTATGGGACACCCCATCCACCCTGCATATCGCTTATACAGTTATTACTTTGGTACAACCCTCCATCATTAAAGGTGAAATTCAGTTAACATTTTACGTTCACAAACAACAAACAGGGTGACTGTAAAATCATACAACCCAAAAGTGAGTCCATTAAGTGTGGGTTGCGTGACTTTGTGATCACCCTCTAAAACAAGTTTAAGATACGCAGTTCGTAAAGTTAAACTTTGCCCGAGTTGTATTTAAGCTGTACTGAGTTCTGTTGCTCAGCAATAAGCTATTATACAGGGTGTCCTATAAGTCCTGTTTCATAGGAAAATTTATTTTAAATTAAATTTCCAAAATTAATACATTAAAACTAAATCAAATATTCAAATTGATGTGTTTTGGGACCTTTTTTTTGTTGCAGGTAGAATAACACCCAATGGCTAATATAGAAGTGAGTTACGCTCCTGAGGAAAAGGAGGAGGAAATGAATTACTCTTCCTAGGAATGAGTTACACTCGTGAGGAAAAGGCCTCCGCCTTTCCCTCAGGAATGTAACTCAGTTCCATATGAGGCAATTTTCCTATGAGTCCGGACTTATGGGACATCCTGTATATACTGAGAAGAACATCGGGAACTTTTTCTTACCTTCGTCAGCGTCGCTGCGAGGAGAGTTAGGTTTTTTCTTTTTTCTTTTCGAGTCTTCCTCCTTCAGTTCAGCTGTGACAAAAAAGGGAATTAGTTAACTTTAACTTACTTAGTGAACTAAAAGATATTTTTAATAAAAATGTTAACAGTTTAAGTTAACACCAGGTCACGTATTAAGACATAAAATATTTTGTCTTTAACTCAGTGGTTCTTAACCTTTTTAGGCCGCGACCCAAATTCTGGTCGCGGGGCTAGCTCGGCGACCCATGCCTTCAAAAAGTTCACTCGTAATAAATAATAAAATAAATAATTAATGGTAAAAAGGGATAACGTAAATAAATGATAAATGACAATTTAATGACCTAATTAAAATGGCTTTTGGCGACCTTGGGGTTAAGAACCACTGCTTTAACCCTAGAAAGCCAGTGTGGGACTTCACAAATAACGACTAATGTCCGGTCTACGTAACCCCATAATGAAAATTACCTTTATACGTTGAATTAAACAGTTTATTGTTACTTAATAATAATAATATAATAATAATAATAATAATAATAAACTCGCGTACAATACAAGCCATCATTTCCAGAAAAATAATTGTACTTTTATTGTAATACGTCACCTTGGCCTTCTAGGGCTAAACGCAATGTACTAACATAGCCTGTGTAAAGATGATGTCCCATATATATATATATATATATATACACACACTCATATATATTTTTTATGCAAGAAGGAGGGGCCAAGGGCGAATGCCAGTTAAAACGCCCCTCCTATTGAAGAAGAATAGAACCAAAATCAAGGTCCAGGGTTTTCGAGAAGCCTGGACAGAGCGTTTGAAAGAGTGGAAGTCAGAGACAGGGGGAAAGATGGATTGAGGAAGATTGTGCCAGAGTTGACAGGTTGAGTAGATGAAAAATTGAAAATACCGACTAACCCTTGCGTTAGAGAGTTGAACAGAAAAGGAATGAAAATGTGTCGATAAGAGAATGCCTCGACATATATCTATCTATCTATCTATCTATCTATATATATATATTATATCTCTCTCTTTGAAGTCCATAAAACTATGCAAATAAGACAGCCAGACTATATCATAAAATAAAGTGTAAAAAATGAAATCTTAAATTACTCGTGAATGCAATATACTTTTTAATCCCGGCGATAATCTTAAGTTATTGGCGTTATCCATCAAGCAATAAGGATAATGGTAATTTAAACATTTTCTCACGATTTATGTCTGCGTTCGTGAGAAAATCTTCTTTTTTTTTTTTTTTTTAAATGAGAAACTCGATTTACAACTTCGCCATGCACATATTTTACGACCGTTTTTTACTTATCTTACGTGCATGTTTGACGTAAAAAAGGTCTTATTTGTGTATGTAGAGAGAGAGAGACAGAGAGAGAGAGAGAGAGAGAGAGAGAGAGAGAGAGATTCTTACTAGTGCTTTTTTCAACTGATTCTTCGGTATTTGGTTCTTGTGTAGTAGTCGGAGGAGGACCTGAATCTGAAAAATATTTAAAAAAAAAGGATTTTTTTTAGTTTAAGGTGAGTAATTCAAACATTTCGTGGAATGATTGTCTGTCAGATGTCAGATGTCACAATATAATAGTAATAATAATTTGAAGAGAAGTATAAAACAGTCAGTTTTATGAAGTAGAGAGAGAGAGAGAGAGAGAGAGAGAGAGAGAGAGAGAGAGAGAGAGAGAGAGATGTTTGTTTTGCCATAAATAATTAAATAGAATAAATGTAGCTGTGACTGAATTCTATGATATAACAATGCTGTTAAAATGAATACAGATGTCTGTAAAATATGAAAATTATGCATACTTTAAATTTGAATTTATAGACAGAATAACAAGGTCATTAAAATGAAAACATTTCAGACTTTTCTTTTACCAAAACGAACAAACAAAAACAGTTCCTCGTGAGTCCCAACCGCGAGAATAGACTCGAGGTGAGCCCAGAGGAAATTCCGCCTCAATACTCACTGTACACTTTGATACTTCCATCCGTTTCTCCCCTGGGGTTCTTCGCTACACACCGGTAGGTGCCGAAGTCCTTCTCGGTCAATCGGAGCACGGTAAGCAGCATGTGAATTTTGTATTCGGGATTTCCCATTCGGTTCTCGATTTGGTATTTATCTACTTTAGGGGGAGAGAATGTAATGATGGGGTTGTTTAAACTCCTTCGTAACATCTAAGGGCATATGACGGAGGGGACCTATAGCTTTACGTGGGATCCAAACCACGGATCGCTACATTATCCGAACGCAGAGGAAGGTCTTCCACCCAATTACTAACAAGATCCAGTGTCGCTTAACTTTGTGGAGCGAGACAAGCAAATACGCCAGAATTACCGAATGGGTGTCTTTATAGAAGTTGTGTTTACTTGTAAATTGTTATGGATACACTTTAATGGGGGGGTTGTCTAGCATTTGGAGGTGTCTCGCGTATTTAATTGAGTTATTACTTACGAAGGGGATCAGGGTTTACGAGATTACTTTGAAAATAGATTCAAAATTTATTTCTTATTTAAGTTTGATAACCAAATATTTCGGGTTTTGAGGACATTAATAAAAGAATTAATTTGCTTTATATAAAATAATTTAATAGATGAATAAACATAATTAGTTAACATTCATATATCTATCTATCTATTCGCTAAAAGATAGATTATCATTGTAAGCTCTAACTGCTCTTTTGAAACAGATTTCAAAGTCGATTAGCAAAACGTTTTCGTTAAACAAAACGGTCAAAATGAGAGATACACAGTACTACGGGAAGTCAAAACTAGTATCGTAAAAGTAAAAACTGGTATCGTAAAAGTCAAAACTGGTATCGTAAAAGTATCATATTTTTCTACTCTGACATCATTATCATCATCTTTTAGATATCTCAGCCCTATCCTTGACTTCTTTTATAGATATCTAGCGTCCCTCTACATTCTCTGTTTACCTAATTGCCTTACACCCTTCTCTAATATCTTTTTCCTTTCCTGATGATATCATCTCTTCCAACCCTTTAGCTATCACACTTCCTTCTTCAATATCTTCACTCTGACATCCTATCTCCTTTTTTATACACTTTTATTCATTACATAAATATCATCTTATCTCTCCTTTTCATCTGATCTCTTTTTGACTGCGATTTCTTTATCCGGAATAATTGGAGCAAGAATAATCACACTTAATTCATGTACAGTATATGTAGATACAGTACAGTGTATACCCCTTATTAACAAGTTTCACCACACACACACACACACACACACACACACACACACACACACACACACAGAAATCGATACGACAAGATGAAAATACTAGCTCGAGACAGATTTGCGCCCCCTGTGATCGGACAGACAGGTTAAATTAATATGTGAAAACTTATATAAACTTTCTGTATTGGGGAATTTGGAAAATTTTACCTATATTTTAGGATTTTCGAAAGTTTTTCAAATCATTTTTTTCTTTTTTTAAAAAAAAAATTCTTCGAAATTTGATAAAAAGTTGTATATTTTTGTATATGTTTTGATTGTATGTATGCTGAATGCTTTTGATGCGAGTGCGCGTGATGCGCGTCTTTTCCAACCTTTTTCCTACGATATATTTTTTGTTTTTCTTTTTTGTGATCGTGTTTCATTTATTTATTTTTTTTATAATGTTTTTTTTTTGTTAAATTTAACTCACGTACGAGATGAAGCTGAAACACTTTTGGATCTAATCATATATTCCATTCGTTAAAGATTAAATCTGAAGCCGTTCGTTATAATCCATCTATTAATAAAACCTTCTTATTTCCGTAGCTAAACAAGTACGTGTGTGTGCGTGCGTATGTGTGTGTGTGTGTGTGTGTGTGTGTGTGTGTATAACGTATCATATTACATCGTATCACTGATATGATGTAATACTGTTGTTATATCACACTTAAATCGAAGATAACTTTGCTTTGTGCATTAGAGAAAATCTGTATGTAAAATAAAGGTGAATTAGCCGCAAATATATTAACAAAAAACGTATCTTTAATACATAGAATTCCCCCCTTTAATATTTCAGTAGAAAGTTAATTGAATTGTATGTCTCTTTATTTAACAATTAATAGTCGTTAGTAATCAAAAGTACGCTAATAAAGTTGAGTTACTCCTTTTGACTTTTGCGAGGGAACTGTGTGAGTCGAGCAATCGGATGTGTAAGGAAGGATTCATGCCCTCAATTTCAAATATTCTTGTGTTTTTCACCCCTTCACAATCGTGAACATCATTCTTTTGATCTTTGACACCCAATAAAAGGGGATTAAATGTTAACAAAGTTAATTTTTCATTCATATGTTTATATATTATTCAATCAGAGGCATTTTTGCGCGCGCGAATATATATATATAATATATATATATATATACACACAGGGTGTTTCAGGAGGAAAGGTCAATACTTCGGGAGGTGATAGTATCGGTTATTGTGAGAAAAAAAGTTCATATGAACATGTGTCTAATTCTGAATGGTTACGGAGATAGAGGTGTTTAAATCTGATGCGTGCGCAGCTCTTCCCCTTTCCCTCCCCTTAACCTTGAACCATGTAAGCTGTAATGTAAGCATGTAACATAAGCCAATCGACAGCTGACTGTTGTGAGTGACATTGTTTGGTGTTTGAAGCAGTGTTAAGAATGTCACACACCTTCAACATGCCGAATATGCAGATATGGTGTATGTATACGGTTTTTGCGATGGAAGTGCAACAGCTGCTGTTGCAGAATACCGTCGACGGTTTCCGAACCGCAGAATTCCGGATCGAAGAATGTTTACCAGGGTTCTCAACACATTGCGTGAGATTGGTACACTTCCCAGCGCTCATGTTTCATCTGAACGTGAAGGTCAACAAGATGTGGATGAAGTGGAAAACATTCTTCAGTTGGTAGAGCGTAGTCCTACTACTAGCTCACGAAGAATTTCTACACGTCTCGGTGTACCACACACAAGAGTATGGCGAATATTACGTGAGGAAGGCTTGCATCCATATCACGTACAGCGTGTACAACACCTTCAACCAGGAGACGCTGCCATGCGACTGGAATTTTGTCATTGGGTAAATGCTAATCGTCGATTGCTTCGATTAATACTGTTCACCGATGAAGCTACTTTCACCCGTGACGGTATCAACAACACTCGTAACTCTCATCGGTGGTCAAACGAAAATCCAAATGCCACTGTGGAAAAAAATTTTCAACATCACTTCTCTGCCAATGTGTGGTGCGGTATCATCGATGATCAGCTGATTGGCCCTGTTACTTTAGAGAATCGTCTTACAGGACAAAGTTACCTAGAATTTCTGCAAAATGAATTGCCAGGACTATTGGAGGATGTTCCTTTGGTTACACGCGCTGGTATGTACTTTCAGTATGACGTAGCTCCTCCACATTCTACCCGTCTGGTGATGCAATACCTAAATCAAACTTTCCCTTTTCGATGGATCGGCCGCGGTGGTCCCATTCAATGGCCATCAAGGTCTCCAGACCTCTCTTCGTTAGAGTATTGTTTGTGGGGTGGATGAAAAGTCAAGTTTACAAAAGAAAGGTGGATACACGAGACGAATTGCTCGCGCGCATTTTGGATGCTGCTGCCCGCATAAAGGAACGCCAAGATCAACTCAGACAAACAATACGCGATCTTCGCACACGAATTGCAAAGTGCATTGAGGTTGAAGGTGGGATTTTCGAAAACGTATTGCAAACTAACAAATTTGTAATTTCTGTATCTGATACCATTCAAAATGCCAATGTTAGAAACAGTAATTGGTTTCCCTTCTTGATTACCATTAACAATGCTTTTGTATTTGTAGATTCAAACAGCTCTATCTCCATAACCATTCAGAATTAGACACATGTTCATATGAACTTTTTTCTCACAATGACGGATACTATCACCTCCCAAAGTATTGACCTTTCTTCCTGAAACACCCTGTGTATATATATATATATATATATATATATATATATATATATATATATATATAACCTCGTTAATCTCGTTGCTGTTCCGTGCGCTGGTCTCTCTTCACACGAAGGTCAAGCTGTTGGCCCCGCCTCTAGGTCTGGCTTGGTGGAGGAGCGAGTTGCTTTCTTGCGCTCTCCACCGCCCATAACTAGATACACCCGGCTCATCTAGTACCGTCCTGAGCCAGGCATCTAGTCTTCTCGTGAAGACTTCAACTTTGACCTCTGTAACGTTTCTGAGGTCCTTTGGAAGCTGGTTAAAAAGTCTTGGCCCCCTGACAACCAAGCTATTTTCCTTCAGTGTTGAGAAGGTTCCTTGTCGGGCCTTTAATTTGGGAACACTACACATCCTGCCTTTCCTATTTTCCAATATTGTTTGAATGGTAATTGGGTTTAGTTTGAGGTTTGGTAACAGTTTTTCGATCATTTTCCATATGTAGATTATGGTGTGTACCTCCTTCTTTTCAAGGAGTACAGATTTAGTTTACGTAGTCTTTCCCAGTAGTTGAGTTCTTTGCAGCCATCAATCTTGGCTGTGAAATGTCTCTCAGTTTCTTCTAGTTTATTAGTGTCTTCCTTTTTATATGAGGACGTCAAAACTGAGCAGTATTCAAGTTTTGGTATAATCAGTGTTTTTAGCAGGGGAATCATTACTGTCCTGTCCCTTCTTTTGAACGTTCTTAGTACATGTCCCGCTACTCTTTTTGCTTTATTTATCGCTATTTGATTTTGTGTTTCGAATTTCGCATCATCTATCATTATTACCCCCAAATCGATCGCTTTCGTGCTTCTCTGAATTACCTGTCTATCTGGAGCATAATACGCAGTCTGTTTAAGTTTTTCTTTTCTACCATATCTCAAGAGCTGACATTTCTCGGTGTTAAATGTCATGTTGTTGTCTTCTGATGATTTGTATATTTTGTTCGTGTCCCTCTGCAAGGCCTCCACTTCATTTACATCGCTGATTTTTCTGCTGATCTTTGTATCGTCCGCAAAGGATGTTACTATACTGTTGCCGTTTACTCCGCTGTCTATGTCTGTTAGCATGATAATGAACAAGAGTGGGGCCAGTACTGTACCTTGTTGTACTGAGCTGCGTACTTCCGATTCTGATGATGATATACTTTGAATTTTGACGACCTGAGGAAATTGTAGATCCATTTTCCCACTTTGCTTGTTATTCCCATATATTTCATTTTATGTGCTATTATACCGTGATCACATTTGTCGAAAGCTTTAGCAAAATCTTAACTGAATTGATCGTTTTTTACACCCAATGTACAAAGTAAAAATTTATTTACATATTAGTAAGATTTGTTCATTCTTATAGTAATGTATCGTGATACATATATCGGCGATACATGTATCGGTACCGATATCGCTTTAGCCATCTATAAAGTATCGATGTATCGGTATCGCTTTAGACGATTTACGAGTATCGATGTATCGGTATCGCCTTAGGGATTTTCGTGTATCGATGCTCATCACTGGTTGTGATAGGCATGATCTACTTGATCGGAATCCGTGCTGATTTTCGATGAATCTTTCCAGTGTCTCCAAGAAATCATAAATTTTCTCTCTAACTATTCTTTCAAATACTTTGGTGAGGTGGGACGTCAATGACATTGGTCTATAGTTCTTTGCTTGAGATCTGTCCCCCCCTTTATATATAGGGAAAATGTTTGCTCTTTTCAAGATGCTCGGTATTTCCCCAGTGTCTAGGGATCTTCTCCATATCCAGTATAAAGGTGTAACTATTTCATTTTTACAGTTTTTAATGAATATGCGTTCCAATTGTCCGGACCTGCAGCTGAATGTAGTTTCATTTCTCCTATAGCTCTCGCTACATCTTCTGGGGTAAACTCAGTCTTTTATACAATCTCCTTGCAATTTCTCTTCAAAGAATGCATCTATGTCAGGTATCGCTTTGTCACTTTCTGGGGTACTAAAAACTGATATATATACACTCGATCACTGTTAGAACCATTTTATTACTTGGAACGTCATTAAATTACAAAAAGACCATTTAGGTACTCCCACTTGAAGGCTTTACAAATCTTTCTTTTTACACTGTCTATAGACATTTCATCGACGTAGAATTTCATCTACACTCTAATACCCTAACATAACCCAATTTAGCCAAGCCTAACTTAACCTAACCTATGTTAACGTAACATAATCTAACTTAATATAAGGAAAAAACAAAGCTGAAATGTCACATTAAGAAAATGACATTAGCCAGCCTCTTGCGACCATCCCAATAATCATCTTTGCTTTAAAGTAAAAATTCTCGTTGAAAGAATGTATAAATATTAGATGCCAAACTCACTGCAGTGCTCCTTATTAATCACTCCTTATATAAGATCTATTCGTGATTTTCTAAGCTATTCACGGATATATCCGCATTAGGAGTTTAAAGGACGAGACTTTTGTATGAAAGTGTATTTAAAAAGGAATTTTTTTTTTTACGTCAAAAAATGTCTTTACGGTTTCAAACACTCGTCTAAAGCATTTTCGGTGTTAACATTTATTATCTTAAATTCTGAGTTTAGAGAAAAGGAAGAAATTACTTTGAGTGTACTCGCAAAATAATATACAGGGTGGCCCATAAGTCCCAATCAGTTATAATTAAAGTTAAAATACAAAAATCAAATAAAGTAAAAAGTTTATAATAAGTTTAGGAATATACTGTATATATTGATTAAATTATTCAAAGTGGAAAATATAACCATCTCGACAAATATTTTCCTTACTAATCGATTAGGTCACTGTGAGCTCCGCTAGATTGATTTTAGCTTTAATTATAACCGATTAGAACTTATGGGCTACACTGTACTTTATCTGATGTTGTTTTTACTGATAAGAATTAAACACTTTAGATGCGTATGTCTCCATTCATATTTGGTGTTACGAATTATATTATTTTCACGATTTATTTTTACGACTTATTTTCACGACTTATTTTTACGACTTATTTTCACGACTTATTTTCACAACTTATGTTCACGACTTATGTTCACGACTTATTGACACGTATTGTTCAGTGTCTGCTATTCTTTAATATTTTATTAACCAACCATAAAGTTAATTTTTATTTTTTCATAAATATTGTTAAATGTATTTCATATTTTCATAATTATCATTGTTTTCTTTATCTATATCCTAATCTATGTCTAACCGACAGTCTGGTAATCAAAACCGAAATCTCAATCAGTTGAGATCTAGAATGGATTCGGTTTAATTCGGTTTAATAATCCAAATCTGAAATCGGAGTCAGGAAGACTCGCAACAGTTAATATAATAAAGTGGCCATCAAAATTTTGAACTTGGCATCAACGTCAGTGTTTGGAAATTTGTGAAGTTACATTAACCCTTTCACTACGGGCATAGCTTTGAAGCGAATTATAGGAATTCAGTTAGGATACATATACCCCCCACCATTTTCAACCCCAGAGGGTGGAAAGAGAGGGCTATACCCTTGGTTTATAAACTATACCGGGAGTTCAGAAAAGATTAGGCGTTGGTTTATTTACCACACCCGGATCCGAGCGCAAATTGGACGTGTAGTTTATATGCCACACCCGGATCGAAAGGGTTAAAAAACCTTCGTGGTACTGTTTTTGCTTAAAACTCGCAGTAGCTTAAAAATTTATGTTCAATATCTTCCGTGGATCGACTAATATTTGGGTGGTCTGTGGCAACTCTTAACCTAAACCACTTTAAAGGAGAGTACAAGTGAGTTTAATGTACTCTGAGTATTTAAAGAGTACATTTAATACTCTGCAAGTATATCCAAAGTAATATGAAAGGTTTTCCTTAATATTTAAAGTGTACTATCTGTCGGGGGTGGGGATTTAAATTTTAGAGACCCCTTCTTGTACAGAAGAACAGTATACTAACGATATATTCTTCAAATACATAGCCATTTGCGGAGTAAAATTTAAGTCCATTTATGGTCTAGATTTTAAATTATCATAAATAGATCGGACATAATTTAGAATGGATAAAGGATCCCTTATTGAATGACTACACCATCCATCCAATGAGGTCAACATTTCCGTTCCCTCTCGCACTCGGAACTGAATATTATGACCTCATTATTGATGTTAAGTTGTACAATAGTAAACATCTTTACGCACTTCTAATCTCCGAGCACTTCTAATACCTCATTAATCGTGGCTCATTAGGGAATAATTTAATATCTTTGATACCTCATTAATACTAATGTCGTATTTTAACTCCAAGACGACATTCCACTTCTCAGAAAAGCCTCAGTTTAGAGAAGACAAGAATTTTTATCCTTCCCTGCTATTACGAACGATAGACACACGCAATTATTTTGTTGTCCCATACAAGGTTACTCATACTGATAACATTTTTGTGAATAACCCTGTATATACTCATACTGATAACATTTTTGTGAATAACCCTGTATATACTCAGCATAATTAGATTTCTGGAATAACTTAATAACTTCGCACACTAACCATAAACACACATTATATATATACAGGGTGTAACAAAACTCCGTTACAATAAGAGATTATTTATTATTTGTTATGAAGAAAATAAATGTTGAAAATAATGTCATTCAGATGTTAACAGATGTTAATTCGATCACGTAAACTGTATTGAACGTTACATAGAATATCCTTACTGATGTTGTTACATTCTTGTTGTATGTTGTCTTTTAACTTGAATAGTTGGTAGTCTTGTCTGGTAAACAACCGACTTTGAACGTCTTCAGAGGAAGCTACATGTAATAAAACCAATTGTATTTTCTCTTATGGGGTGTAATCTACCATATCTTTAATATTATCATTATTAAATTATTGTTTATTAACTTCTCGGGTGTAATCTAGTATTAAAGACACATTTCTTATGATTGTTCATCTCTTATCCCTTATATATATTGATAGTAATATTGAATTTTTTGTATGGTATTGGTGTAATACCTTAAAATAATGACTTTCCATTTGTCATATTGATAGTGATAATTTAAGATTAGTTCATACTTTAACTATTAATAATATATATTTATTTATTATTAATTAATAATAACTATGTTTTATTTTTAATAAGAGCCCAGTAAAGCCTAAAGCTTATAAGGGCCAAATTAAATAAAATAAATAGTCGAGCTTCACAATTATTTATGTCATTCTAAATTGTAAAACCAATGTATTTATTTCATTATTAATAAAGGTTATTCACTTAAAACATATCAATCATAAACTTGAAACAAAAAAGAGAAAAAATTAATAGTAACGGACTTTTGGTACACCCTGTATATGCACGCCACTTACACAAACATAACGTAATTCTGCGAAAGATATTTCACGTAATAAGGCTATTTATAGACAAAAAATAGTCCCCCCCCCCCCATTTATTAATAAGAAATGATGTACATTACTCTCCTATAAAATTTAGATGTAATTTTTTTTACATCATTCGTGCTACGGTGACGTTGTAATAGTTCAAAATTAAGGTTTGATAAGCTTAAAATATTCATGGCGACGCTTTATAATCTTTGTGTATAGTGGAAGAACATTCAATCAATATATTGATGTGTGATGTCAATGAAATGAAAAAAAACACTATTTTATATATATATATATATATATATATATATACACGGTGAACCAAAAGTAGGTGGACAGTAGGTTGAATACGGTTTGTGTTATATTATATTATAACTATGGTGTTCATTATAACTATGGTGTTTGTGTTTTATTATATTAAATATTATAACTAAATTTATTTAAATTTTATTTTGTATTATAGTATACAAAAAAATTAAATATGTATTCTCAAAATAAACGTTATCATTTACTGTCCACCTACATTTGGTTCACCCTATATATATATTATATATATATATATATCAGGCACTCTATTATCTTATGGTTTGCATTATTTCATTATTCGTGACCATTCATACGAGATGTTAATCAATTGCATTCATTATAGTTACTCGCAATCTTCATGCAAGACAATCAATGAAGACAATTTACTTTAAGTGGAAACGATTTTGCTTTTTCAAACTTAATTTTTATGAAATGACCACCATTTTCTTCATTATTTAAATATCTTTTATAAAAAACAAAAAAAAAATTGTCTTTATTTTTCTATTAAAACTGTGTCTAATGTAGTCACTATTTCTTCCCGCTCGCTTCAAGTCATCTTTGTAAAATTCATCAATTGCAGTGAATAAATAAAGTGTCCATTTTTAAAATTTGTATTTCATGGTTTTACATCGAGATTCATTTCAGTTTCCCGAACGCTCTGTTTCATGGTAACAAGAGCTGTTGGAAGCTCTGTTTCATGGTACTAGGAGCTGTCGAAAGCTCTGTTTCATGGTAACAAGAGCTGTTGGAAGCTCTGTTTCATGGTAACAAGAGCTGTCGAAAGCTCTGTTTCATGGTAACAAGAACTGTTGGAAGCTCTGTTTCATGGTACTAGGAGCTGTCGAAAGCTCTGTTTCATGGTAACAAGAGCTGTTGGAAGCTCTGTTTCATGGTAACAAGAGCTGTCGAAAGCTCTGTTTCATGGTAACAAGAGCTGTTGGAAGCTCTGTTTCATGGTAACAAGAGTTGTCGAAAGCTCTGTTTCATGGTAACAGGAGCTGTCGAAAGCTCTGTTTCATGGTAACAGGAGCTGTCGAAAGCTCTGTTTCATGGTAATAGGAGCTGTCGAAAGCTCTGTTTTATGGTAACAAGAGCTGTCGAAAGCTCTGTTTCATGGTAATAGGAGCTGTCGGAAGCTGTTTCATGGTAACAAAAACTGTCGAAAACTCTGTAAAGAATTTAAAGTAATGTTTACTTGCGGACCAGAACTACTTTTTTTTACTTTAAACTTCGTCTCCTCGTAAACGAACTTATTGCCAAAGACGACGCTTTTATTATTGTAAGAACGTTTCGGGTCTTAGTCCCATCCCATCATCAGTTCAAAAGTAGCTACATGGCAAAATATATGGAACCTACATTATTTTATAAACTTCTTTAAATCTGTTTGAAAAGCCCCAAAATTAAAATACCTAAAAATTCCTGATAGAACATGCACAGTGTACAGTTTTAGAAAAAAGTTCGTCAAGAAATATGAAATTTCTAGAAAACATTAAAAATTACTAATTGGTATCATTGCTTTTGTTTGGACATTTATTATTTTTTAGTGAGATTAATATAACTTCAAAAACACAAAACCCAGTCATTACTAATTAGTAATTTTTTATGATTTTAAAAAAAATTATATTTCTAGTCGAACTTTTTTCCGAAATTGTCAAAAAATGTTGATTACACAAACCATGAATCTGAAATTTTCAGTTCGCGGGTTTCAGATTTCATTTTTACTCTTCCATACAAATTTTGTTCGGAATCCGAAATGTTAAATCCGGAATGTTAAATCCGGAATGTTAAATCCAGAATGTTAAATCCGGAATGTCAAATCCGGAATGTTAAATCCGGAATGTTAAATCCGGAATGTTAAATCCGGAATGTTCAATCCGGAATGTTAAATCCAGAATGTTAAATCCGGAATGTTAAATCCAGAATGCTAAATCCGGAATGTTAAGTTCGGAATATTAAATGTGGAATGTTAAAATGTGAAAAAGAGTTAATTTATTTAAAAAAAATGTATCCCCAGGAGAAGCTTTAACATTTTTATAAACAATAATTATAAGCTCTCTTCTTTTGTTTTAAATGTAAAGACATAATTCCTCCTAATACGCGATCTTCAATTGTTTATTTGTAAAGGTAAGCGTGTTGCAATAACGCATCGTACTGCACGTAGATTCCACAAATAAAACTCTCCTTCACTCTCATTATACAACGACCATACGGGAATATGTCCTTGAACAAGTGTGTATATCCATCCAGACGTGACACCCCAGAACCCCCCCCCCTCAGCCCCAAACCCCAAATTAGCACGCAGTCGTGAATTGGATATTCGCTTCCATAACCTCTACTAGAAAATTACTGAATCTGTTTAAATGAATGAAGTGTGACGTCTAACAAATACAGGGTGAGTCAAAAGACTGGAAACGTAGGAACTATGCTTTTCAATGCAAAATATATATATATATATATATATGTATATGTATATTTGCATTGAAAAGCATAGTTGCTACGTTTCCAGATTTTTGACTCACCCTGTATAATCCTTACGATTACTTGTAATAAGGTAGAAAAACTACAAAGAAAAGGATGAATGAACTCTTCTTTCGACACTGAATTTTTTTTTATCTCATTATTTTGTAGTTACTATGACCTCATTCCTCTCATGCTGAAGATAAACATTTTCGGGATTGGATTTTTGTCAAGTTAATAAATATATATTGTTGGGCGACATCGTATTTCATATTCGTTCATATTGAGTCAGTATAATTTTGCGTGTGGGCTTTATTGCAATGTCCATTTTATTTATGTCGGGGGTCAGGTTAGGTCAGTAGAATTAAATGAGTTAAAAGGTCATTTTCACGCATGGTCAGGATTACAATTAATAAGTGTACAATTACGAACTTTAATAGACTTGTTTAAAGAGAAAAAATCCTCAGTCTATTTCAATCGCTTTGAAACTCGGTTCGGAAACAGAAATGAGTCACTTAATAGCCTCTCTCTCTCTCTCTCTCTCTCTCTCTCTCTCTCTCTCTCTCTCTCTCTCAATCTCTCTCTCTCTCTCTCGTATTTAATTTCACTGTTTGCGATTCGAACTGAAATTATTCTAACACAAAAAAAACGCAACACGTGACTGGCACTTAAAAAAGTGCTCATAACAATTAATCTATTAACCCTGGAAAGCCAGTGTAGGGCCGCACACATAGTGACTAGTTTCGTGTCTACGTAACCCCATAATGAAAATTACATTTATACGTTGAATTAAACAATATATTGTTACTAAACATTAAACAATAATAATAATAACAATAATAATAATAATAATAATAATAATAATAATTAACTCGCGTACAACAAAAGCCACCATTTCCAGAAAAACAAATTTACTTTTACTGTAATAAGCCACGATGGCTTTCTAGGGTTAACATTCTCTCCTCATATACTGACAGTCTCTTATAGTCATACAAACGTAATGGCACTCATCAGTCTTTAAACCAAACTTATTTTCTTTTTCGCTTAACAACTGAATACTGGTTTGTAGTCATTTTCAGCGAAATTTAACAACAAATTTTGGAAAGCATCAAAATTCGTGGGAAAGCATCAAAAATCAAACCAAACCTGAATCGTAAATCATGTTATTGTCGCCTCTTGTCCAGTAATTGAGAGATGTTGGATGAGCCTCCGTGAAGCACTCCAGAGTAACTTGAGATCCAATATTAGCTCCAATTAACTGATGGGGAATCCATAACATCGGAGGAACTGCGGGCGAGGTTCAGACATCGATTTATTTAATCAGGGTTCAAATTATATCTTACACAAGTTTCTTATATATATAATATATACACACGCACACACACACACACACACACACACATTGTAATAATTTGATTTGAGTTATATGACTTCTACAGTTCCATTTTAGATTTTATCATGGCAAAAGTTTTGATATTTGTTATTTCAGTCATGTAAACTAGTCATTGTAACTTAACTATCTTCATCCCACTATTTTATATTTATACACAGCTTGAATTAAGTACACGGTTGAAAAAAAAATATGGGCTGGCTTGAAAATACTAAAAAAAAAAAAAAATGAAGGCTGAATTCCGTGATTTCAATTACCCTAACTCACTCAGACCTCATCGATCACGCAGGCTTAATGGAAGCATTTTTCCTGCTTGATAATTATACCATTTGTCCAAATGAGTTAGCGATCATGGCAAAAGAACAACCATTATTTGAGAGGGTGATAAATAATGGTATACGGTGTTAATGGCGAAAAAGGAATTTGTACTTACAATCCACGCTGACCAGAATTCTTTTGCTCACAGTCGGCGGATGTCCGTTAGAAGCAATGCACAGATAAGCTCCCATGTCCATCCGACTTACTTTACTTAGTGTTAGGACTTCGCTAATCACTTCCAGTACTATGAAAAGAAATAAAATATACATACATACATACATACATACATACATAGACTATATATATATATATTATATATTTTCGCCTGTCTGTTTGTTTGTTTGTCTGTCCTTTATGCAAGCGCAAACAGTTTGACCTAGAGCTACCAAATTTGGCACGGGAACTTCATATGGGATGAAGAATGTCAACACAGAGTCGGTCAGCCTGTCTGTTTGTCTGTTTGTGAAATTTATCCCAGGCAACGCCGAAACCGTTTGACCTAGAGCTACCAAATTTGGCACGGGAACCTCATATGGGATGAAGAATGTCAACACAGAGTCGGTCAGCCTGTCTGTTTGTATGTTTGTGAAATTTATCCCGGGCAACGCCGGTACCTCACCTAGTATGTATGTATGTATATATTATATATATATATATATATATATACCAGTAATAATAATATTGTAACTTTAATGTCAGATTTTCTTTTTCAAAAGGAGCTCTTTACTAAATAGACAGACAGTCTATTTCTCTATAATATTGCTATAAAGAATAGATTATGATAATTCTCTCGTAAATGATATGTTTATGTGCATAAAAGTACAATTCGGAGCAACCTCTTACAAATTATAACTGGCAAGTTCCTACGGAAGGCTGCTATTACTCTTCAGTAATACATATTTACTATAGTTCTTCCAGGTAATGGCTTCCTCTTTCTTGCCATGTTCAATCCTTAAGATTCTTCGTCTGGATTAAGTTTTGAGAACATTCCCAATTTTTTTGTTGACACAATAGTCAAGCAATAAAATGTAATGAAAATTATTTTTAAGAAAATTTTAAGCGAGTTAGAATTTAACATTTACAATTAGCTCACGAATCACTTACATTTTAAATGCAGCTTCACAGATTTTACTTGAAGCTCACGAAGCAGTTAAATTTCAAATAAAACTTGTCAGTTTTTTTTTTTTACCTATCATGACTTCCGATGCGTAGCTAAAAATTTTGATGGTTACATTCTTTTCTAAATTTATTGACTAACTTGATTTCGTCCATTCCACGAAAGTGTATGAAACTCTGTAGAAGCGTGTCGGGACTTAGTTTATTTTAAGAACACTTTAGAAGTCCAAAATCTTGACATTTAAGAGCTTTGTGTTTTAGCATATAAATATTTTTTTGGATAAACTAGGATAAACTTTTTTTGGGACACCCGATCTGAAAAAAAGTTGCTAATAACACTCCAGGGATCCCAGAGAGTGTTGTCACTAAGTTTCATGAAAATCGGTCCAGCTTTTTGAACCTGAAAAGAAGACAGGTGGACAAACAGACGGACAGACGGACATGCGGTGAATTATGGTTTGATGATGATGATGATGATGATAATATAATGAAATCTATCAAGTGAAGTGCAGAAACTTAATATAAAATGTATTTGTACAGTAAATTAAAAAAAAAATTACGTACATGATCAGTACAAGAGATTATAATGACTGACTGAGGCTCGCGGAGACTGTACAAACGAATGTCAACAAAACAACAGAAAATTGATATTTGGGAACAAAACGTAAACAAATTTCCCCAAAATTTGGAAATGGCTTTCGATCGCCTTCAGCTTAAGAGAAAGAGAAGAGTATTCCGGTGGTAGACAGGACGGAAGAGGAAAACTCACAAATATCACTGTTGACTCTGGCTCGTTAAAACCTTTACTTTCTTAGTGTTTTACGATAGTTTTATTTTCACTGAAGATTTTGAAACATGTCATAACTCAACGGATTCTTTTGAGGAAGAAGTGATGGCAGAGTTCTCCAAACCAAATTTAAAAGTTAGTAATTATTTTTAGTAAAACTATATTTGCAAAATTAAGTCATGGTTAAAAACTGTGGAATTTACCTAATGGTTTAGAATAATTTTATTTTGACAAACTAATAATACTTCTTGAATCTTAACCATGAACATCCGGTTAAGGAAATAAAATGTACAGTGAAGTGAAAGAATATTGATAACAAAAAGGCATTTATTTATATAGTAGTTCCGAAAGGCATTTATATCGTGGCTCCGAATGAAGTCAGATCAGTGACAGAAAAATTAATGGTGCTACTGTAGTATGCGGTCTACCTACGATTCGGGGTCTACCTTTGAAGTATAGTTTTCTTATCTTGTTTGCTAATTGCTTGTTTTACATCCCAATGTTAATCGCCCTTGACAATTGGTTAGGTTTAGTCATGATATTTTCGTTAGTTTTAACGAAAATATCATGATTAAACCTAACCAATCGTAGGTAGACCGCATACTACAGTAGCACCAAATTAATTATAGTTAGACTAGCCAGTTTAGAGTTAATGGGTTTTTATGATCACGAGAAGAGAACTTACTGTCCAAAAAAGGCCCCACGCTTTTACAATGACCGGAAGCTTGTTTACGGAGTAAAATGGCAAATTTAGTCTATTTACAGTAATTTATTTAAAATTTTCTTCCCTAAAATTGATCAATAAAGCCCTGAAAGTCGGAAATAAACCAATATTTGAATAG
>JAJOZX010000976.1:527500-562500 GCA_023014485.1 Bathynomus jamesi
TCATCAAGAAGCTGTGGTTCGAGAAACTGCTGAAGCATATCAAGGTAGACGGTACCTGTTACAGTTGCTTCCGCAAAGAAGAATGGGCCATAAATTTTGGATTTGGTCATTCCAAGCCACACGTTAACTTTTGGAGAGTCTCTTTGCCATTCTATGACTTCAGACGGTCTTTCATTGGACCAGATAATGAAAAAATTATGAAAATAAAATTATGAAAAAAATTTAGAAATTTATACATTTTTAACACATATTAAACATGATAAACATAAATAAAAGTGTGTTTTTAAAAAATTTGTCCGATTTCATTGAAATAGATAGTTAATTCTGGGACACCCTGTATTTGTTTGTTCATTAATAATTAATACTTTACGTGAAATGTGCATGATTGGGCCTTATAAGCTACTTTATAAACTAATTTAATTGTAAATTGCATAATTTATTAGAGTAATATCTGCATAACATCCGCAGTCAGAAGTGCGGATGCGGATTTTAAAAATGATACGGATATCGGCATATGCGGATGCGGATGCGGATATCCGGTCCACCACTAATATATATATATATATATATATATATATATATATATATATATATATATATAGATTTTTATGTATTCGATATTTTAGTAGCCTTTAGATTATGGGAAGCTTCAGATTGTTTTGATGATTTTGTTTTTAAATTGAGTTGCCTATTGGGGAATTCTTCGCTTGTGTATTTAAACTCGTGTACTTTGTAAATTCTGTCTATCTCTACCTTGTCCCTGAAGATGCGAATTATATCACGAAAGCGCTTGGAGTTCGTGTTTTATTTTTCCGTTTCCCTGTGGTTCCTTGCTTATTAAAAAGATCACGTGCTGTTTGTGAATTGTCTGCATATATATATATATATATATATATATATATATATATATATATATTGGTTGGTTACCTTGGTTTTTCTCCCGCCCGAATTGTTCATTCTGACGAAAGTCAAATTTGTTGGTCAACCTTGGACCTACAGCTTAACGTGGAATCCGAACCAGAAATTGGTCAGAAACTGCAAAGTCTTGCCCTGACTCGATTTCACGACCTCCCGTTCATCAGTCCAGCGTCTTAACAACTAGGCCACCCAGGTTACCCATTTATGTACAGTACCAACCTATTTTTTGTGGAAGGATGAACAGCTGGGTAAGCTGCGCGCCGCCTACTTTCGCCGGGAATCGAGTCCGGAGCCGGTTGATTCGTAGTCAGTGATGCTGAATACGACACCACCGAGGCGCAGAGAATATATATATATATATATATATATATATATATATATATATATATATAGGGTGGGAGAAAAGTCTTTACGGATTTTATACATAAACTATTTAGTTAAAAACATTATACAGATAAGTGTTCAAATGATGAAACAAATCAAACAAAAAGTCTATAAGAATTTCATTCATACAAATATTTTGTTAAATTGCAATTTAATCTTCAAAGAGTTTCCATCGCTATGATACACTTGTGGATTCTCTCTGCGAAACTCTTCACTGTTCTTCTCAACGTATCGAGTGGGATCCTTTTCAGTTGTTCATCTATTCTGCGGCCAAGGGCATTCACATTTCGATAGATGAAACCACGAATGTAGAGTTTGCGATGCAAATAAGCCCAAAGCCAGAAATCACATGGAGTTAAATAAGGTGATCTGGCTGGCCACTCGATGGGACCTCGCCACCCGACCCATCTTCCTTCAAGGTTCGTATCCAGAATCTCACGGGCAACTACAGAGTAATGTGGCGGCGGTCCATCATGTTCACAAAGCCAATTCTGCCAACGCTATCAGTAAACTGTGGCAAAACTTTCTTTCAATTTCTGGCAATGGCGTTTTCCATCCATCGTATCTCTCGATATATCAATAACCAATGCACGCCCAAACTGTTAGTGTAGCCATTTTAACGGGTTTACCCAATAGTATTTGGCGATTTTTTTTTGCCTAGTGGTGAACGTTGTGTTTGTTTCCTTTACTCATTAAACCGATGACACTTTCATCTGAAAATCTGATCTTTCGAAGAAAGTTGGATCACTGTTGAACTTTTATCCAATGTTTCAGCAAACTGCAGCCGTATATCAGAATCATGGTCGTATAGGAGCTGAGAGTGAGTGGGTTTGTAATAGTGGTACCCCCGTGATTTCGATGTTTTTGCTATTTAAAATTTGGAAATACCCAATTCCTGTGCGACATTTCTCGTTGAAGTTGTTGGATCGACTTGAAAAGTGTCGAGACATTTTCTTTGTTGTCTCCTGTCGTCGTTACTGGCCTTCCGCTTCTTGGACGATCTTTTACCAGGCTCCCTGTTTCTAAAAGTTTGAGCTTCCAGTATCGAAGAATGGTTGCATTTGGTGGTTTATTATTTTATATATATATATATATATATATATATATATATATAGGAATACCAAAAATATATTCCTGTCAGTGTTAATAAACTTTGCTATAACCCCATATTCAAACTCTTAACGATTGTTAAATTATGTTAAATACAACTGTTAAACAATAATATATAATTAGTACACTATGAAAGCAGTTAACAAACAACTAATTCTCTCTCTCTCTCTCTCTCTCTCTCTGTGTGTCTCTCTCTCTCTCTCTGTGTGTGTGTGTGTGTCTAGACTTCACATAAACAAACTTTACTAAGAAATAAAAAAAAAATCGGCCGTGAAAAATGTCCTTTCAAATGAAAGCTAAATGACAAATCATAAAAATAGTCATTAGTTGAATGAGAAAATTTAGCAAAAAGGAAAAAATAAGTACCAGTAAAAGTTAGCGGAAAAAGTTAACTAAAGTTTGCTTCCATTCATCATCATTGTTTGGGTCTTGAATGCCTTTTCTCAAACCTTCGCTGAAGATGATGAAGCGATAGAGCAGATGGATGTCTGAACACTCTATTTCTTCTCTCTCATATATATATATATATATATATATATATATATATATAAAGGTGGGCCAAATGTAGGGAAACACGTTTGACAGGCGATAGTTTTGAATCGTGCTTGCATTCGTTATACAGAATACGATATTCATAATTTGATTGATGCAATTTAATTACAGACACAAACTTGTAACCAAGGTTTAAGTGTACTATTTTTCATCATGCTTGAAACTTAATGAATTTCTACGTTTGAAGGAATATACCAGAATGTTGATAAAGTCTAGCGTGAGTATTAGAAGCATTATTGGTCGAACTCCTCCAAAACATTTGGAACCTTTTACAAAAATTCAGCAAAATCTGAAGTGTCCACAATGTATCCATGAACGAACGACCTTGAAATAAAAGTTTCCTGGTCTGTAGATTGGGCGGCGAATGGGTCGTGTGATTGGTCAGCTCGTTCTCCGTATTTGACTCCGACTGACTTCTTTTCATGGTACATAATCAAAAGCATTGTGTATGCGACGAAACATAGTCACTTCCATCAGTCAAGGATACTATTGTTGCCGTAATGCAGAATTTGTCAGTGAAGTTGTGCCAACGAGTTTGCCAATCAGTAGCAATAAGACTTCATTTGTGCGAAAGTTTCAACGGTGGGCAATTATATATTTCTTTTAAAAGCTTTATTGTTATAAATACTTTGAAAACAACTACATTTTGAGCGTACGAGGTGGGTATTTGGCTATACCAAGTGTCTGCGGGTGGGGAGAGAGTTGAACTATTCATTCGTAGAACTCGCAAAATCGCCAATGCGGGAAGTTCGCCCCTCGTACTCGCGACGCCTCAATTATAAAGTGTAATTTTTCAAACATCTGACAGTTTTAAGAGCTTATATTTATTTATTAATCGAAATAAACGTATGAAATTTTTACTGCAAGTCCTCTAAACATGGAGGATTAGTTCCCTAATGCAAAACATGCTCTATGTGATGTCCTCTCAGCTCATAATACCTACACGATACTTTCGACGGAAGAGTCCTGTCCAACAGATTTCCTACGGTTTATGATAAAGGAATATCATGACCACCAACATTACCAGATCTAAACCCCTGTGACTTTTATCTGAGGGGGTTATTTATTTAAAAGATAAAGTGTTTAAGCAGAATCAACGCACAACAGAAGAAGGAAAGGCATCATTTGAACAAGAAATTTATTAGATTTCAACAGTCACTTCATGCTTCGCGTAGGACGGCTATGGTACACCTGCCCTCTGATTTTTCTGCTATCTCTGATTCGGTCAGAGAAAACTTTGTGGCTTTCAATGCCTCAAAAACTCAATTTCTCCGTCTGTGTACTCGTCACAATCTTCCACACGACTATCCCTTTACCTTCAACAATACACAACTCAGTCCTTCCTCTTCTCTTAACATTCTTGGTGTTTCCTTTTCTCATGATCTTCTTGAAAAGATCACATATACACTCTCTCTCTCTCTCTCTCTCTCTCTCTCTCTCTCTCTCTCTCCAAAACGGCTTCTAAGAGGTTGAATGTGCTGTACCGGCTCCGCAGTTTGTTCACCCCAATTCAGTTGGTGTCTCTGTAAAGGGGTATTGTCCGCCCGTGTATGGAGTACGCTTCTCATGTGTGGGGTAGCTCAAGCCACACAACCCTACTTGACCAAGTGGAATAAAGGCTTTTCATCCCATCAATTCCCCGCCTCTTACCGACTGTTTTGAATCCCTCTCTCTTCGCCGCAATGTTGCCTCATTCTCTCTTTACTATTGCTATTATAGCGAACACTGCTCTTCTAAACGCTCTAACTACGTGCCTCCTCCTTTAAGGAGATCACGCAGTACCAGACTTTCTACACATTCTCATTCCTTTTCTGTCCAACTGTCTAACGCAAAAATTAATCGGTATTTTCAGTCTTTTATCTTCTCAACTGGTGAACTCTGGAACAATCTTCCACTGTCCATCTTTCCCCCTGTCTATGACCTCCAATCTTTGAAACACAGTGTGTCTAGACTTCTCGAAAACTCTGGACCTTGATTTTGGCTCTCTTCTTTTTCTATAAGGGGGGAGGCGTTTTGGCGGGCATTCGCCTTTGGCCCCTCCTTCCACATAAAAAAAGATATTCTATCCAGAGTAGTGCAAAATTGTTATTCGTATGGAAAGCGTTAATGAGCTAAAAGGACATAACATTAAAACATGTTTTGCACTAGGGAACTAATTCTCCATGCGTAGGGAAGGTACAGTAAAAATTTCGCGCTCTTATTTCAGTAAATAAAAAAATAAAAACCTTTTGAAGTGTCAAACGTTTAAAAATTTATCTGATGTGTGTGTATATATATATAGAAAGAGAGAGAGAGAGAGAGAGAGAGGGCAACAAGGGCCAAAACTTGTCATGCCTTTGTTTAAAGGCTCCAGTCTCATATTAAGCCAAATGTTATCATCAAAACTTTGGCACTTCCCAAAATTATGAATACATTTACCGTTTTGAAAGAGCTCAATTACTTTATAAAGTGCTCAAAAGGGCTCTTTGCAAGCCTCTGCTTCATATCAATTTCCTATTACATCCTATTGTTAAGTTTAATGGTTTAATTTTTAAGCATATGGAACAGCATGTCTATTTTAATCATATTTTGGAAAAGAATTTGCATTCTGTATTGTTTATAATAGAATATAAAGAATATATGATTATTGTTACAAGAATTTTATTGTGAGAATTCATTATAACGTCAGAAAATTGCTTTCATTCTTATTGAGAATAGAATGATATAAACACGGTACGATCTTAAAGCTATAAATTTTACGATTCTATAAAATTATCGTAAAAATAGTGGATAATTAAACGCGGGTTGCATTCTCCGTAGACTTATTTTAGTTTATATGTTATTTCATTCATTTGAAACATGGACAAAATTTCAGTTAATATGGAATGAAATATGACGAGGTGTTCTTATACGAGAAAGATCACTTACATGTATGCCAGACCAATCCAATTGTTAATATAGGAAGTGGGCAACCAAAAATCTGTTTGATGGTAAGCAAAATTTGAAGCCGAAAGGAAGTACTGTATATGATAGTTCAAAACTTTTTTCCATGTTCCTTCTCTCTCTCTCTCTCTCTCTCTCTCTCTCTCTCTCTCTCTCTCTCTCTCTCTCTCTATATATATATATATATATATATATATATATATATATATATATATATATATATATATATATATATATATATATATATATATATATATATATTTTTTTTTTCTCTTTGATTGGGTTCGGAATCGCAGCTGAGCCTTGAACGGCCAAGTTCTGAAGGGATACCTTAACTTATAGCCTAAGTTAAGTTAGACTAAAACAGACTTTATGGACTTGGAAATCTTATTGCGGTCCTACCTCAGGGTTGTCGACTCAACGCGGGCCTACTTTAAACCTCAGTTAGCCTAAATAAAAAAAGGAGGCACTATTTGTGTCGTCTTTTATAAACCTTGCAAAAACACACCCTGCACCATTGCACGGTGCAACAATCCTGTATCTAGACTACTAACTGAATTGCAAGAGAGCTCGCTATAAGAAAGCTAAGATTAATGAGTGCAAAGAACTTAACTACGGCGAAAGACTACATCAATTAAATGTTTATTCGCTGGAAAGGAGAAGAGAGAGATACACCATAATCTACACATGGAAAGTGATCGAAAAACTGGTACCTAACTTCAAACTAAACCCAATTAACGTCCCAACAACTGTGAAAATATGAAAGGTAGAATGTGTAGTGTTCCCAAACTAAAGGCCCGACGAGGGACACCCTCGTCACTGAAGGAAAATAGCTTGGTTGTCAGGGGCCCCAAGACTTTAATCAGCTTCCAAAGGACCTCAGGAACGTCACAGGGGTCAAAAAAGTTGAAATCTACAAAAGAAAACTAGATGCCTGGCTCAGGACGGTACCAGACGATTCGGGATTGCCTGGCTATGTGCGATCGAGATAGCTCCTTCATCAGGCTAGGCCTTGAGGTGGGACCACCAACGTGACCTTCGTGTGAAGAAAGACCGACTGCACGGAACTTTTACCAGGTTTACCAGGTATAATGTGATGTTTACATTTGCATGTTTTAAAAAATAGCGTTTGCAGAGTTCGTTTTATTTATATATATATATATATATATATATATATATATATATATATATATATATATATATATATATAATCAAATATTTATTCTGTGGCTTTGCCTAATTTTTTTTAAATATATTTTTCGAAATAGGAATGTTTCTAATTCACACACACACACACACACACATGTGTAAATATTTGTTAAAAAACACAATAGTCGTGTAAAATAAATAAAAAAATAAAATCCCTAAAATTAAAAAAGATAAAATTAAAACGCCAAAAACTGTGAAGCTTTTCGAGAGTAACTTCTCTCATCATTCAAGGGGCTGAACTACAACTAACAATAAAAGTCTCAATTATTAAAAAATATATACCAAAAACGTCATGCTTCAGGCAACTCAAACTGACGTAGAAAATTTTAAAAAGCACAGATTTTGAGGGCCAAAATTTGGCCATAAGATCTAATAGAATAGTTTCTTGTTTTATATTAAAATTATCTGTATTTTTTATAATAAAAGATTCAGTGTGTTTACGTTTATCATCATTATTATTATTAATTACACTGGTCAACAAAGATTTTTCATCAGAGTAAAGTGTGTGGTGGCTGGATAGCATTTTTCACGCTGATTCCAAAACTGCATTCAGATGTTTTCTAGCACGTATAGTTTTCAAGATGAAGGCATATATATAACTACACAGATTTAACCATTTTAAATAGGCAAAATACTAATATTTCAACATTTGATTGTGTTTATTTTATTGTGTTTTTTTAGTTTATTCATCTTATTTATTTCAATTATCTTAATTATACATCTTATGTATTTCAGGTGTGAGCTTTTACGTCTAGCAGCATTGTGATTCAGGCAACAACGCCGTGCTTTGTGTGTCAAAAGATCAGTCCAGTCCAAGAACTTGTTGTGTCAAGTTGGTGTACATTTTTTTTGAATTTATAGTTTGCTCAGGTCAGTCAACATGCCTCGACAATGTAAGAATGACCCCGACAAGTTCTGTTTCGTATGCGGCCAGTTGACAACTAAAACACAGCGACGAAGTATTACAACCGACATTAAGAAAATATACAAGCTATACTTTGGTTACCATCTAGGTGACCAAGATAAACCATGGGCGCCACATCAAATCTGTTCTGGCTGTTCAAATGGATTACGTGATTGGCTTAACAAAAAGAAAGCTTCAATGCCATTTGCCATACCCATGATATGGAGGGAGCCGAGAGATCATCATGAAGACTGTTATTTTTGTAGTGTGAACTTAATGGGGTTTTCTGCCAAGAACAAACACCAGATTGTATATCCAAACTTGGATTCAGCACGTAGACCAGTAAAACATGATGAAACATTGCCCATTCCAATTCCCCCAAGTGATAGGCTAGATTCTATCATAGATGACATGGAAAGTGATGAAAGTGCAACTGGCGTTTCCGGACCATCTACAGAACCAGAGTACACTTTTGAAGGTAGACATTTAGAGCCTAAAAAGTTAACCCAAGGACAGTTGAATGATCTTGTTAGAGACTTATCGCTGTCTAAAGAGAAATCAGAGCTTCTCGCCTCAAGACTAAAGGAGACCAATTTACTTGAGAACAATGTTCGTATTAGTTACTACCGAAAGCGGAATTTTGAATTAACAGCATTCTTTTCAGTAGACGGTCCTCTCTGTTATTGCCATGACATCAATGGACTATTTACAGCCATATCTCAGACGTATGTGGCATCTGAGTGGCGCCTCTTTATTGATTCGTCGCAGAGAAGCCTGAAAGCAGTTCTTTTGCATAATGGTAATATAATGTCATCCATCCCCATTGCCCATTCCGTCCATCTAAAAGAGACATATGACAATATGGATATACTACTTAAGGCAATCAAATACGACAGTCATCAATGGAATGTTTGTGGAGATCTAAAAGTTATAGGAATGCTTATGGGTATGCAGTCAGGATTCACAAAATTTTGTTGTTTCCTTTGCCTGTGGGACAGTCGCGCCACTATAGAACATTACACCAAAAGTGACTGGCCACTTAGGTATACATATGTCCCAGGGATAAGCAATGTCCAATCTGTCCCTTTAGTGGATCCCCCAAAAGATCTATCTGCCACCTCTTCACATTAAACTTGGTTTAATGAAGAATTTTGTTAAAGCAATGGGTAAAGTCAATTCTGAAGGGTTCCAATACCTTTCAAGGAAATTTCCGAAGGTTACTGCAGCAAAATTGAAGGAAGGAATTTTTGTTGGGCCACAAATAAGGGAGGTTTTGAATGACACTGAATTTGAAAAAGTCCTAAGTCCGCTGGAATTGAAGGCTTGGCTGGCGTTCAAATGGATATGTGAAAACTTTCTTGGAAGCAACAAGTCACCTGCGTATAAGGATGGAGTCAAGAACCTCCTTGATGCCTTCAAAGAAATGGAGTGTCGAATGTCGTTAAAAATTCACTTCCTGCATTCCCACTTAGATTTCTTTCCTGAAAACCTTGGTGCAGTGAGTGACGAGCAAGGAGAGCGCTTCCATCAAGATATTCAGATGATGGAGAAGCGCTACCAAGGATATTGGAATGAAAGCATGATGGCGGACCATTGTTGGATGCTGTATCGTGACAATCCAGGCCAAATTTACAAAAGGAAATCACACTCACAGCGCTTTTAATAAAATAATGTATATATTCTTTATTTATAAGTACATTGAATAAGGTATATGATGTATTTGTTGTTTAGCATTCCTAAGTGTGATCTATACATCCATAAATTTTCTTATAGCAATATCAAAAACTTAAAAATATCAAAACCAGTGTATCTATATAACTATACGTGCTAGAAAACAAATAAAACCAGATTCGGAATCAGCGCGAAAAGTGCATTAAGAAAAGTGTGATCATGTTTGTGATGAGAAAAAAAAGTTTCATTTTGTTGGCCAGTGTTATTAATTATAGTAGTAGTATGGGCTCGTTTGGGGAGAGGAAGTTGGGGTGCTCTGAAATCCTGCCCCGGAAGGGGCCCCTGAAGGCATAGCCTTCTGTATGAGGGGGCCCCCCTTACTTAAGTTATTATCCCATTTATGGGGTCTCACCGTCCTTAATGAAGGGCATTTGTCCCTTGAGGGCCACTTTCAGGGCCCCATCCTCCTTGGGGGGAGAAAAAAAAAATCGTTTTCACCTTCATTCAAAAAAATTTAAGAAAGGATTGAGCCTCGCCTTCCTCCTTCAAAAAAGTTCTTTCATGAGGCAAACAAGAACAAACACGAAAAAACATACATACATTCAAGTACTTTCCGTTCAGGCAAGTTAGAAGACAGTAGAAATGGAAACGAATGAAAAGTTTTAATAGGACTAACGAGATTGCACATTAACACCCAATTTTCAAATGTTAACAAATTGCGAACAATACATAAATGAAAATCAGAGTGATCATATTTTAAAACCTAATACAAGTTCTTTGTTTAACATCTGCATTATGAAAAATAAAATGAATATTTATCATTTTAATTTAAATAAGTTAATTTCTCTCTTTTTTAAGGGAAACTGGCTTATTTTCAAACGAGATGACCTTCAAATACAATATATACATATAGTACACTCATATTTGTTTATTTACTCTTAAATATGTAGTTTTCTGTTATTTACGCTGATATATACCATTACATTCACTTTCACATGCTATCTTCTGGTATGTGAATTAATAATTTTACTATACAGCAAATTTCGTTATAAAATTGCATATGCTAAAAAGAACATCAAGCTGCGTAACACAGCTTTGAATCTGAAGCATCAATTGTTATCCTCCGCTAAACATCCACTTAAATATTATTACTAATATTGATTTATTGTTATTATTACATATATATATGTACACGTGTTAAGAGTATTTAAATTAAATATATTGATTTCAATTCCCTTCGTAATAAAAGCATCTGGCAACTATACCCCCAATCTTGCTATATATTTCTCTCAGTAATTGTTTTCAGGTTATTTGTTAAGTTTAACTTTCTTCTAAAGACTATTAGCTGCAACTAATCTTGTTATTATTATTATTATCATATATATATATATATATAACATCCAAATAAGTAGGTTCGGGTAAAAATAATTTCTTATTAGATGCAATTAAAGAAAACGGGATGTCAAATTTATGTGGGTTGTCATTTTTAAATAGATGCAGCGGGAAATAGGTATTGAAAGTTGAGAGATTTTTCAGTAAGAACCTTTCTACTTGTAGTTATAGTTAGGACTATTCACATTACTTTAATTATCATTTCTCTAATTTAACGGCTGTTCACAATTCCTCATAATTCTCATAATAAACGTATTTGTTTTCACACCAGTCAGGCCACTGTTTACATCAATCACACAGAATGTTCATGCTTATTGTTTTTGTCATTAGCTGTACCAATCATCTCTTTACAGACTGAAGCCTACCGTTACACAACGTTTAAAATGTTATAATTAATGCTTTATGGTATCAGATCTCGTATAAAAAGCATTATTTTCTGTACAAATGGCCACAAAAATACTTTCAATCCTAATATATGTACGTATAGTATGCAACATACGCCTTTTCACCTGTATTAAAAACGTAAAAGTATCATCATGCGATCTTAGTTTCCGCAATGACGTGAGCCCTAACATTTAATTTAAAATTATTTAACAGATCATTCGAGGGAACTGTACATCGATCTCATTAGAACTTCTGACTCATAATAACCCGCTATGCATATTTACAAGAGTCGAATTTAAATAAATAAATAATAAATAAATATATATATATATATATATATATATATATATATATATATATATAAGGAGTTTGTATGTGGCATTCCAGCAGAAGGCAGGAAGTGTCTGAACCCTGTTTCTCCCATCACTGTCCTCTTCATCTGGCCTTTTACATGCCACGTCTACCCTGTAAACAGTCCAGCATACTCTCAAACACGCGCTTCTCACTATATCCCTTACTACACACGCATGCATCTTACACACTACACAGTCTTTTCAAAAAAGGTGTAATTTCAATAGTTTCGGAGATTCGAGATTGGCCCCTCCTTCCTGCCTGCATCGTATATAGTACCAAACAAGTCTCTCCACAGTTTACAGGTTTTCTCATTGTCTAAAATTTATAAAGTTCTCTCTTATTGTTTTCCTTATTGTAACGGACATCACAACCGAATTTAAATAGAATTTAAGTATTATGTCGAGCAACATAGCTAGATAACCCCGCCACAGCCTAGTTTCTTTGCATAATCATGAAACAAGATTTTATATATATATTATATATATATATATATATATATATATATATATATATATATACACGGCAAAAGTAGTTTGAAGATTTATTCCATCACACGACTGATTATAATTATACACTTTAGAGGAGTTTGCAAATTGCATATACTTAGACAAAAAGTATTAGATCTTATGATGATTTCATGTCATTATCAGCATGCTTCACTGTCCTTTCAGTCATTGTGACCGTAGAACGTACCAGAACTATGGTCTTGACAAACCACAATGTGTTAAATTTAAATATTGACTTATTGTTATTATTACATATATATGTACACGTGTTAAGAGTATTTAAATTAAATATATTGATTTAAATACATTTCGTAATAAGAGCATCTGGTAACTCTACCCCAATTTTGCTATATGAAAATGAAAATGAAAAGGTTTATTGCCAGACTATAGTCCATATGGCAAATATTATTAATACAATGACAGTTCATACACTAAGGGTAGAAATATATACAATTGATTAGAAATAATACTGCACTGTCGAAGTTAAGTGGAGCTACAGACAGACAGACGTTTTCGTACCAAGAAGTCCATAGCTTAGGCCTTAGAGGATAAATGGCAGGACTCATGGATAGCTTGGATGATCGGGTTGGTTGATTTTTTAATTCTTTGCATTAGAATGTGTTGAGCACGTCTTGTTACCTCCGGGAAGCTCGGGACATTGCGGGTAGCAAACATTTGCGAAGCTGAGCATCTCGGGGGTAATTTATGTAAGAGTCTAAAAGAACTGTTGTACAGCAAATTTAGGGTACTGCCAGAACCTTTTTTATAATTCACACAGAGCTGCAGACCGTATATATTACTGCAGAAAGTACGAAAGAGTGTGTCTTTAGCTTCACTTGTACAGAAACGAAAGCTCCTTATGGTCATATTCGCTTTAGCATACAGGCTTCGAGACTGTTTTCTTATATCCGAGTCATCACTCAAGGAGCTGGTAATAGTTTGACCCAATTACTTAAACTCTTGTACTTCCTCAATTACTTCACCATTCATTTTAAACCTTATGTGAAAAATGCTCTGTATCAATTGGTCCACAATTAACCCACCCCTTATATCCACAGTCTAACTATAGAGTAGATTAAGTCTAGCCTTGTAGGGGTCAGCCTAGAGATTCCGGAAATGGTCCAGAGCGGGCAGATAAATTGAGGTCCACAGTAGGATTCCTCACCAAATTAGGTTAGGGCAATCTACCTTCACCTTTGTTACGCTATGAGTTGATGCTAGGTCTTAGGCCACAATGTAGGCCTAATTTGTCTGACCCAGCTTAATTTACTGCGTTTACTTCTAACTGGGTTAAAAACACAATTAGTCACTTACTACTAGTTATTAGAGACCCTTTTCCCCTTTTGTTTAATTGTTGAGAGCGTACTTGCTGGTGGGGATCTTTTTTCCGTTGTTTGTTCTTCCCCCTTCCCTCGTTCCGTCTTGTAACCCCGTTCCTCGTTTTCGTTCCCCCTTGTCCACCTTTTCGCTGGGCTTTTTCCACCAGCGACCTCTTGGTTTTTTGGTTGGTTGATCGGTAATGTATATCTATTACCGAGCACGCTCTTGTCACACAGTATATAAATACTAGTGTGGAGAATAACTCTGGTGAGCAACCAATTGGTTTCATCCACCCAGTTATTGACATAAAAGGAATTTAATAATTGTTCGATTAACTACCTACCTACTCAGTGAACCATTTTCGTTACATCCCAACTACCCACACATCAGTTTTCCATATACTGGGGGCCCGGGAGATAAAAATTTTGGTGTCAATGTCACCAATTTTTATGTCTGAGTATAGACTAGCTAACTATTTGACTGTAAATGCCTGTTAATCTGATTAACAGTGACTATCCTCACCATCTCATGGAGAAGATGTAGCATTTAATTAGAAGAGAAAATATACATCCATAAGATGAAACTGTCTATGGTCTTTACCATAAGAAAAGGAAAAGTGAAAGTTAGAAGATAAATTACAATTCCCCAGCATCTATTTTTTGTTGTAAAACTAGTCGCGCCTTTAATGCTGTTTGTCGCTGAGGTCATGTGTCTGTCAATGTTGTAGTAGGATGCGTTACCACTCCTACTGTCAAAGGAATAGTTACTGGAAGTTCAGTGTCTCCAGTTGTTACTGGCGGTGGAGAAGGTTCTCCAAAGTCCATTGTTTTGGGTCCAGGCTCTAAGGGGTACAAAAGAGAAATGTCTCTTGTTGTGTCACCCGTTGAAGTCCTTAATTTGACCACTCTTGTTACCCCGTCTGCCCCTGGTCTGAGTTCTAAAACTCTAGCCAGAGGCCAGTATTGTCTTGGAGTACTGTCATGTATGAGAACAAGGTCCCCTACCTTAATTGTGTCAGACCAATCCTTCTTAGTCATTTGGTTATGTCTCTCCCTTAGACCCATCAAGTACTCATTTTCCGCTGTTTAATGAAATGAGCTTTAACTCTAGTTAAATGTTGTAACTTAGTCTGGAGCTCATCATGTCGTTGAGTCCAGTTTGGGTCTTCTGAAGAGTCTATATAGTAGTACGGCAGGAGACTAACTTGTTCTCCCCGAATCAAATGATTTGGAGTTAATGGTTCCGGGTCATTAATGTTGTCACTTACATAAGTGAGTGGTCTATTGTTAATGATGTTCTCAATCTCAGCCAGGAGAGTGAGCAACTCAAACAAGTGTATCTGTTTTTTACCATTTGCTTTCTTCAAGCAGTTCTTTACTGCTTGTATATTCCTCTCCCAGATAGAACCATACCAAGGAGAGGCAACCGGAATATACTTCCACTTTATGTTTGAATTTTGTATATATAATTGTGTGAATTCATTGCTTAACAAATCGTGGATGACTTGTTCACCAGCCTTGAAATATGTAGCATTGTCAGTCCATACTGTCTTGGGTACTAAATATCGTGCACAGAATCTCTTAAAGACAGCAACAAAAGACTCTGCTGTAAGGTCCTCCACAACATCCAGATAAACAGCTCGTGAGGCAGCACATGTAAACAGTACAATGTACATTTTTTGTTCAGTGTCAACCAACCCCACAGTCAATGCTCCTGTATAGTCAATGCCTACAGTCTCAAAGGGTCTGTTGAGAGTAACTCTCTCCTCTGGCAAAGCAGGAGGATTTGGTATCCTATAGGGCCTAGCATGAATACGCCTACATGTGATACACTCACTCAGGACTGTTTTAACAGTGATCCTTCCCTTGGGTATCCAATAAGTTTTTCTTAATGTAGTTAGTGTCTGTGGTACCCCATATGATGTACATCATTGTGTGTGTTTGCCTGATGATTAATGTTGTCAAATAGCTAAATCTAGGTAAAAGGATTGGTTGTTTGCTTTTGTAAGACAGTTTTGATTTGTCTAATCTCCCTTTACACTTTAGATGGCATTCCTCATCTCTGAACAAATTTAGATCCACAACTACTGATGGTACAGGTTCTTTTGTTTGTTTCCCATTAGTCAAGAATTCTAACTCTTTATTGTACTCCTTTTGTCGTGCATGCGCTATCCAGTACTTGGTTGCAACTTCTGTATAATTATGATTGTTTTTATTTAGCTGATTGTTTATTGTAGTTAAACAGTTGTGAGCAAACCTCAAACAGTAAGCTGTGACCCTGACAAGTTTGCTGAAATCAGAATAATGTTCATAATTAGTGATTGGTTCAACCTTTTCATTTGAAAAGATTAAATTTAATGTCAAGTTAACTTGTTCCACAGGCCATTGGTATGTATTACAGAGCCACTTAGGTCCCATGAACCAAGTTTTGTTTGACTTCAACAACTTGTAGGATAAACCTCTGGTCAGAAAGTCTGCTGGATTTTGTTTAGTTGGAACATAGTGAAAGTTTACTTGTAGTCTTTCATTAGCTTCAGCTATTTCTTTTAGCCTATTTCTTGCAAAGATATTCTTACTATTAATGCTAGCATTCCGTATCCAGGCAAGACAAATCTGACTGTCAAGCCAGATGTGGATATCAGTTATGTTCACAACATGGTAAGCATCCTTAAGCAATGAATGGTTTTAATGGCTAACGCAGCAGCCAATAGTTCCAGTTGAGGTATGGTTCGGGTAGGTTTGAGGGGTGCAACTTTCCCTTTTGCATAAATTAGATGATTTTCTGTAGGACTTACAAGGTATGCACAGTACCCATAAGCATGTGTGCTTGCATCAGCAAACACATGAAGTCTCTGTGGCTTATCCCTAAACCCACAGCACCTTTGAATTTTAATGTTCTGCACTTTTGTTAAATCAGCAGCTAACTTCTTCCAAAATTTTTGCTATCCATTTGTTATTGGATCATCCCACCCAACATTTGTCATCCAAACTTCTTGGAGGAGAATCTTTGATTTTATTGTTGAAGGCAGGAATAGACCCATGGGGTCAAAATTTTTTGAAGCCTCTGATAATATTTGTCTTTTAATATTTACTTCCTCATCAAGTTTAAAACCTTTAGTACAGATTGAATCATGACTGATAGAAGATGCGTCCAAATAACAGTTCATACCTAAAGTTTTAACTCTGTCTGATGGATCAGTAAGACCATTATTATCCTTTAAAATCTTTTTGTTTAATTCCTCATCATTTGAAATCCACGCACTAAGTTCAAAGTTACCTTGTTGCATAATGTTTTGAGAGTGTTCATAGACCTCAGATAATTCAGATTTTGTTGTTGTTGAGCCTATTAGATTGTCTACGTAAAAATGTTCCTTGAGGAAATTCATTGTTAAAGAGTTATTAAACTGGTTCAAATGATGTCTAATTGTCATTGCTAATAGGCTAGGTGAGCAATTGGCTCCAAACAACACAACATTAAATCTATAGGTTATGAGCCCTTTATTCAAATCAAATGGATCCCTGAACCATAAGAACCTAAGTTGGTTCTTGTCATATTCATTTTTAGATTTATTCTCAAAATTGCCTTGAAATGGCACTTTGTACGGCATATTTATCTAACCTGAGGAGCCAAGTGAACACCTCTCCTCCTTTCTCTTGGGGGATAACGCCACCTCCAAGTTTCCTTGTTGCACCTACAGCATCCCCCACCCCCCCTTTGCTTGGCAATAGTTTTGTGGTGAGACGACCAAAACTGTCTAAACAAAAGCCCAAAGACCTAAGGAACATGAAGGGAGTTGCTGTGGACATCTTCAAAAGATGATTAGACGCCTGGCTCAGAACAATCCCCGATGAACGGGACGTACATGGCTATGTGAGGTGGAGAGTACAAGAAAGCACTCGCCCCTCGACCAAGACAGGCCTAGAGGGGACACCAGCCTGACCTTCGTGTGAAGAGAGAACTACGCACGGAACCGCAACGTTGCGTATACACACACATTTTATTCGTGCATTTATCCGTGATTCACTGTCGTCAATTGAATTAACATAACCTACTAATTGTTACCACTGTACACTTAACCGTGATCGTGACATGGTGCTAGCCGTGATTTGAGGGTGTTTACATTTGGGGGTCTCCTCCCGCCATCCCACACAATGCGTCTCAGTCAATGTCTCTCAGCGCAGCCAAAGACAATATTACGGACGATACAAAGATCAGCAGAAAAATCAACGAGTGGTACAAAACTTCAAAATAAATCCAATTACCTTCCAAACAACACAGGACAATAGGAAAGTCAGAATGTGTAGTGTCCCCAAACTAAAGGCCTGACAAGAGACCTCCTCAACACTGAAGGAAATTAGCCTGGTTGTCAGTGGGCCAAGACATTTTAACCAGCTTCACCTTCATGTGAAGAGAGACCGACGCAGAGGGGGGGGGGCACTACCATCGAGTATAGCAATTTAACTTGAAGTAGTAGCATTATTAAATATTTAAATTAAATAGATGATTCTTTCGCAATAAAAATTAGGTGGTAACCTACATCTTAACACATAGCTATCATATCTACAGCTAATTACGCAAAAGTACATTTCTCTTTCATATTGAGTTGCCAGATAGCAATATTTATTAAATTAAACCATATATTAATCATCCATTTAAATAGTGTGGTACACTATTTAAATGGATGATTAATATATGGTTTAATTTAATAAATATTGCTATCTGGCAACTCAATATGAAAGAGAAATGTACTTTTGCGTAATTAGCTGTAGATATGATAGCTATGTGTTAAGATGTAGGTTACCACCTAATTTTTATTGCGAAAGAATCATCTATTTAATTTAAATATTTAATAATGCTACTACTTCAAGTTAAATTGCTATACTCGATGGTAGTGCCCCCCCCCCTCTGCGTCGGTCTCTCTTCACATGAAGGTGAAGCTGGTTAAAATGTCTTGGCCCACTGACAACCAGGCTAATTTCCTTCAGTGTTGAGGAGGTCTCTTGTCAGGCCTTTAGTTTGGGGACACTACACATTCTGACTTTCCTATTGTCCTGTGTTGTTTGGAAGGTAATTGGATTTATTTTGAAGTTTTGTACCACTCGTTGATTTTTCTGCTGATCTTTGTATCGTCCGTAATATTGTCTTTGGCTGCGCTGAGAGACATTGACTGAGACGCATTGTGTGGGATGGCGGGAGGAGACCCCCAAATGTAAACACCCTCAAATCACGGCTAGCACCATGTCACGATCACGGTTAAGTGTACAGTGGTAACAATTAGTAGGTTATGTTAATTCAATTGACGACAGTGAATCACGGATAAATGCACGAATAAAATGTGTGTGTATACGCAACGTTGCGGTTCCGTGCGTAGTTCTCTCTTCACACGAAGGTCAGGCTGGTGTCCCCTCTAGGCCTGTCTTGGTCGAGGGGGGAGTGCTTTCTTGTACTCTCCACCTCACATAGCCATGTACGTCCCGTTCATCGGGGATTGTTCTGAGCCAGGCGTCTAATCATCTTTTGAAGATGTCCACAGCAACTCCCTTCATGTTCCTTAGGTCTTTGGGCTTTTGTTTAGACAGTTTTGGTCGTCTCACCACAAAACTATTGCCAAGCAAAGGGGGGGGGGAATGCTGTAGGTGCAACAAGGAAACTTAGAGGCGGCGTTATCCCCCAAGAGAAAGGAGGAGTGGTGTTCACTTGGCTCCTCAGGTTAGATAAATATGCCGTACAAAGTGCCATTTCAAGGCAATTTTGAGAATAAATCTAAAAATGAATATGACAAGAACCAACTTAGGTTCTTATGGTTCAGGGATCCATTTGATTTGAATAAAGGGCTCATAACCTATAGATTTAATGTTGTGTTGTTTGGAGCCAATTGCTCACCTAGCCTATTAGCAATGACAATTAGACATCATTTGAACCAGTTTAATAACTCTTTAACAATGAATTTCCTCAAGGAACATTTTTACGTAGACAATCTAATAGGCTCAACAACAACAAAATCTGAATTATCTGAGGTCTATGAACACTCTCAAAACATTATGCAACAAGGTAACTTTGAACTTAGTGCGTGGATTTCAAATGATGAGGAATTAAACAAAAAGATTTTAAAGGATAATAATGGTCTTACTGATCCATCAGACAGAGTTAAAACTTTAGGTATGAACTGTTATTTGGACGCATCTTCTGTCAGTCATGATTCAATCTGTACTAAAGGTTTTAAACTTGATGAGGAAGTAAATATTAAAAGACAAATATTATCAGAGGCTTCAAAAAATTTTGACCCCATGGGTCTATTCCTGCCTTCAACAATAAAATCAAAGATTCTCCTCCAAGAAGTTTGGATGACAAATGTTGGGTGGGATGATCCAATAACAAATGGATAGCAAAAATTTTGGAAGAAGTTAGCTGCTGATTTAACAAAAGTGCAGAACATTAAAATTCAAAGGTGCTGTGGGTTTAGGGATAAGCCACAGAGACTTCATGTGTTTGCTGATGCAGCACACATGCTTATGGGTACTGTGCATACCTTGTAAGTCCTACAGAAAATCATCTAATTTATGCAAAAGGGAAAGTTGCACCCCTCAAACCTACCCGAACCATACCTCAACTGGAACTATTGGCTGCTGCGTTAGCCATTAAAACCAATTCATTGCTTAAGGATGCTTACCATGTTGTGAACATAACTGATATCCACATCTGGCTTGACAGTCAGATTTGTCTTGCCTGGATACGGAATGCTAGCATTAATAGTAAGAATATCTTTGCAAGAAATAGGCTAAAAGAAATAGCTGAAGCTAATGAAAGACTACAAGTAAACTTTCACTATGTTCCAACTAAACAAAATCCAGCAGACTTTCTGACCAGAGGTTTATCCTACAAGTTGTTGAAGTCAAACAAAACTTGGTTCATGGGACCTAAGTGGCTCTGTAATACATACCAATGGCCTGTGGAACAAGTTAACTTGACATTAAATTTAATCTTTTCAAATGAAAAGGTTGAACCAATCACTAATTATGAACATTATTCTGATTTCAGCAAACTTGTCAGGGTCACAGCTTACTGTTTGAGGTTTGCTCACAACTGTTTAACTACAATAAACAATCAGCTAAATAAAAACAATCATAATTATACAGAAGTTGCAACCAAGTACTGGATAGCGCATGCACGACAAAAGGAGTACAATAAAGAGTTAGAATTCTTGACTAATGGGAAACAAACAAAAGAACCTGTACCATCAGTAGTTGTGGATCTAAATTTGTTCAGAGATGAGGAATGCCATCTAAAGTGTAAAGGGAGATTAGACAAATCAAAACTGTCTTACAAAAGCAAACAACCAATCCTTTTACCTAGATTTAGCTATTTGACAACATTAATCATCAGGCAAACACACACAATGATGTACATCATATGGGGTACCACAGACACTAACTACATTAAGAAAAACTTATTGGATACCCAAGGGAAGGATCACTGTTAAAACAGTCCTGAGTGAGTGTATCACATGTAGGCGTATTCATGCTAGGCCCTATAGGATACCAAATCCTCCTGCTTTGCCAGAGGAGAGAGTTACTCTCAACAGACCCTTTGAGACTGTAGGCATTGACTATACAGGAGCATTGACTGTGGGGTTGGTTGACACTGAACAAAAAATGTACATTGTACTGTTTACATGTGCTGCCTCACGAGCTGTTTATCTGGATGTTGTGGAGGACCTTACAGCAGAGTCTTTTGTTGCTGTCTTTAAGAGATTCTGTGCACGATATTTAGTACCCAAGACAGTATGGACTGACAATGCTACATATTTCAAGGCTGGTGAACAAGTCATCCACGATTTGTTAAGCAATGAATTCACACAATTATATATACAAAATTCAAACATAAAGTGGAAGTATATTCCGGTTGCCTCTCCTTGGTATGGTTCTATCTGGGAGAGGAATATACAAGCAGTAAAGAACTGCTTGAAGAAAGCAAATGGTAAAAAACAGATACACTTGTTTGAGTTGCTCACTCTCCTGGCTGAGATTGAGAACATCATTAACAATAGACCACTCACTTATGTAAGTGACAACATTAATGACCCCGGAACCATTAACTCCAAATCATTTGATTCGGGGAGAACAAGTTAGTCTCCTGCCGTACTACTATATAGACTCTTCAGAAGACCCAAACTGGACTCAACGACATGATGAGCTCCAGACTAAGTTACAACATTTAACTAGAGTTAAAGCTCATTTCATTAAACAGCGGAAAATTGAGTACTTGATGGGTCTAAGGGAGAGACATAACCAAATGACTAAGAAGGATTGGTCTGACACAATTAAGGTAGGGGACCTTGTTCTCATACATGACAGTACTCCAAGACAATACTGGCCTCTGGCTAGAGTTTTAGAACTCAGACCAGGGGCAGACGGGGTAACAAGAGTGGTCAAATTAAGGACTTCAACGGGTGACACAACAAGAGACATTTCTCTTTTGTACCCCTTAGAGCCTGGACCCAAAACAATGGACTTTGGAGAACCTTCTCCACCGCCAGTAACAACTGGAGACACTGAACTTCCAGTAACTATTCCTTTGACAGTAGGAGTGGTAACGCATCCTACTACAACATTGACAGACACATGACCTCAGCGACAAACAGCATTAAAGGCGCGACTAGTTTTACAACAAAAAATAGATGCTGGGGAATTGTAATTTATCTTCTAACTTTCACTTTTCCTTTTCTTATGGTAAAGACCATAGACAGTTTCATCTTATGGATGTATATTTTCTCTTCTAATTAAATGCTACATCTTCTCCATGAGATGGTGAGGATAGTCACTGTTAATCAGATTAACAGGCATTTACAGTCAAATAGTTAGCTAGTCTATACTCAGACATAAAAATTGGTGACATTGACACCAAAATTTTTATCTCCCGGGCCCCCAGTATATGGAAAACTGATGTGTGGGTAGTTGGGATGTAACGAAAATGGTTCACTGAGTAGGTAGGTAGTTAATCGAACAATTATTAAATTCCTTTTATGTCAATAACTGGGTGGATGAAACCAATTGGTTGCTCACCAGAGTTATTCTCCACACTAGTATTTATATACTGTGTGACAAGAGCGTGCTCGGTAATAGATATACATTACCGATCAACCAACCAAAAAACCAAGAGGTCGCTGGTGGAAAAAGCCCAGCGAAAAGGTGGACAAGGGGGAACGAAAACGAGGAACGGGGTTACAAGACGGAACGAGGGAAGGGGGAAGAAAGATCCCCACCAGCAAGTACGCTCTCAACAATTAAACAAAAGGGGAAAAGGGTCTCTAATAACTAGTAGTAAGTGACTAATTGTGTTTTTAACCCAGTTAGAAGTAAACGCAGTAAATTAAGCTGGGTCAGACAAATTAGGCCTACATTGTGGCCTAAGACCTAGCATCAACTCATAGCGTAACAAAGGTGAAGGTAGATTGCCCTAACCTAATTTGGTGAGGAATCCTACTGTGGACCTCAATTTATCTGCCCGCTCTGGACCATTTCCGGAATCTCTAGGCTGACCCCTACAAGGCTAGACTTAATCTACTCTATAGTTAGACTGTGGATATAAGGGGTGGGTTAATTGTGGACCAATTGATACAGAGCATTTTTCACATAAGGTTTAAAATGAATGGTGAAGTAATTGAGGAAGTACAAGAGTTTAAGTAATTGGGTCAAACTATTACCAGCTCCTTGAGTGATGACTCGGATATAAGAAAACAGTCTCGAAGCCTGTATGCTAAAGCGAATATGACCATAAGGAGCTTTCGTTTCTGTACAAGTGAAGCTAAAGACACACTCTTTCGTACTTTCTGCAGTAATATATACGGTCTGCAGCTCTGTGTGAATTATAAAAAAGGTTCTGGCAGTACCCTAAATTTGCTGTACAACAGTTCTTTTAGACTCTTACATAAATTACCCCCGAGATGCTCAGCTTCGCAAATGTTTGCTACCCGCAATGTCCCGAGCTTCCCGGAGGTAACAAGACGTGCTCAACACATTCTAATGCAAAGAATTAAAAAATCAACCAACCCGATCATCCAAGCTATCCATGAGTCCTGCCATTTATCCTCTAAGGCCTAAGCTATGGACTTCTTGGTACGAAAACGTCTGTCTGTCTGTAGCTCCACTTAACTTCGACAGTGCAGTATTATTTCTAATCAATTGTATATATTTCTACCCTTAGTGTATGAACTGTCATTGTATTAATAATATTTGCCATATGGACTATAGTCTGGCAATAAACCTTTTCATTTTCATTTTCATATAGCAAAATTGGGGTAGAGTTACCAGATGCTCTTATTACGAAATGTATTTAAATCAATATATTTAATTTAAATACTCTTAACACGTGTACATATATATGTAATAATAACAATAAGTCAATATTTAAATTTAACACATTGTGGTTTGTCAAGACCATAGTTCTGGTACGTTCTACGGTCACAATGACTGAAAGGACAGTGAAGCATGCTGATAATGACATGAAATCATCATAAGATCTAATACTTTTTGTCTAAGTATATGCAATTTGCAAACTCCTCTAAAGTGTATAATTATAATCAGTCGTGTGATGGAATAAATCTTCAAACTACTTTTGCCGTGTATATATATATATATATATATATATATATATATATATATATATATATATATATATATATATATCTTGTTTCATGATTATGCAAAGAAACTAGGCTGTGGCGGGGTTATCTAGCTATGTTGCTCGACATAATACTTAAATACTATTTAAATTCGGTTGTGATGTCCGTTACAATAAGGAAAACAATAAGAGAGAACTTTATAAATTTTAGACAATGAGGAAACCTGTAAACTGTGGAGAGACTTGCTTGGTACTATATACGATGCAGGCAGGAAGGAGGGGCCAATCGCGAATCTCCGAAACTATTGAAATTACACCTTTTTTGAAAAGACTGTGTAGTGTGTAAGATGCATGCGTGTGTAGTAAGGGATATAGTGAGAAGCGCGTGTTTGAGAGTATGCTGGACTGTTTACAGGGTAGACGTGACATGTAAAAGGCCAGATGAAGAGGACAGTGATGGGAGAAACAGGGTTCAGACACTTCCTGCCTTCTGCTGGAATGCCACATACAAACTCCTTATATATATATATATATATATATATATATATATATATATATATTATTTATTTATTTATTTATTTAAATTCGACTCTTGTAAATATGCATAGCGGGTTATTATGAGTCAGAAGTTCTAATGAGATCGATGTACAGTTCCCTCGAATGATCTGTTAAATAATTTTAAATTAAATGTTAGGGCTCACGTCATTGCGGAAACTAAGATCGCATGATGATACTTTTACGTTTTTAATACAGGTGAAAAGGCGTATGTTGCATACTATACGTACATATATTAGGATTGAAAGTATTTTTGTGGCCATTTGTACAGAAAATAATGCTTTTTATACGAGATCTGATATCATAAAGCATTAATTATAACATTTTAAACGTTGTGTAACGGTAGGCTTCAGTCTGTAAAGACATGATTGGTACAGCTAATGACAAAAACAATAAGCATGAACATTCTGTGTGATTGATGTAAACAGTGGCCTGACTGGTGTGAAAACAAATACGTTTATTATGAGAATTATGAGGAATTGTGAACAGCCGTTAAATTAGAGAAATGATAATTAAAGTAATGTGAATAGTCCTAACTATAACTACAAGTAGAAAGGTTCTTAATGAAAAATCTCTCAACTTTCAATACCTATTTCCCGCTGCATCTATTTAAAAATGACAACCCACATAAATTTGACATCCCGTTTTCTTTAATTGCATCTAATAAGAATTTTTTTACCCGAACCTACTTATTTGGATGTTATATATATATATATATATATATATATATGATAATAATAATAATAACAAGATTAGTTGCAGCTAATAGTCTTTAGAAGAAAGTTAAACTTAACAAATAACCTGAAAACAATTACTGAGAGAAATATATAGCAAGATTGGGGGTATAGTTGCCAGATGCTTTTATTACGAAGGGAATTGAAATCAATATATTTAATTTAAATACTCTTAACACGTGTACATATATATATGTAATAATAACAATAAATCAATATTAGTAATAATATTTAAGTGGATGTTTAGCGGAGGATAACAATTGATGCTTCAGATTCAAAGCTGTGTTACGCAGCTTGATGTTCTTTTTAGCATATGCAATTTTATAACGAAATTTGCTGTATAGTAAAATTATTAATTCACATACCAGAAGATAGCATGTGAAAGTGAATGTAATGGTATATATCAGCGTAAATAACAGAAAACTACATATTTAAAAGTAAATAAACAAATATGAGTGTACTATATGTATATATTGTATTTGAAGGTCATCTCGTTTGAAAATAAGCCAGTTTCCCTTAAAAAAGAGAGAAATTAATTTATTTAAATTAAAATGATAAATATTCATTTTATTTTTCATAATGCAGATCTTAAACAAAGAACTTGTATTAGGTTTAAAATATGATCACTCTGATTTTCATTTATGTATTGTTCGCAATTTGTTAACATTTGAAAATTGGGTGTTAATGTGCAATCTCGTTAGGCCTATTAAAACCTTTCATTCGTTTCCATTTCTACTGTCTTCTAACTTGCCTGAACGGAAAGTACTTGAATGTATGTATGTTTTTTCGTGTTTGTTCTTGTTTGCCTCATGAAAGAACTTTTTTGAAGGAGGAAGGCGAGGCTCAATCCTTTCTTAAATTTTTTTGAATGAAGGTGAAAACGATTTTTTTTCTCCCCCCCAAGGAGGATGGGGCCCTGAAAGGGGCCCTCAAGGGGCAAATGCCCTTCATTAAGGACGGTGAGACCCCATAAATGGGATAATAACTTAAGTAAGGGGGGCCCCCTCATACAGAAGGCTATGCCTTCAGGGGGCCCCTTAGGGCAGGATTTCAGAGCACCCCAACTTCCTCTCCCCAAACGCGCCCATGCTACTAATTATTAATAAAAGGTAGGTATTATTAATATCGATATTTTGCTTACTATTAAAATGATACCTCTGTAAGGCAGTTTTCGTTAGTTGTATTTAACCCTTTACAGACGACAGGTACAAATTGGCAACGTTTCAAATACACGCATTCCTAACTTAACCCTGAAAAAAAACATTCTGTTGTTAAAAAAGGTTAAACAAACTCTATTTATATTGATAAAGGTGTCTTTTAACCTCTTCATTGTTCATTTTGCCCCTAACGTAACGTAATGTAACTAGCCGCAGCGTACAAGTATATACAAAACACCGAAAGAGCTAACGTCAATAGTTTCGCCAATATAATTCTTAGAACAACTCTTACAAGGAATCTTGTACATCTCAATTAGAAAAAGAGTTGAATAATTAATTTTTTGTAAAAGACCGCGAGTAGAGCACGGAATCTGTGAAACCAAATTAAGATGAAGGGGGAACAACGTTCTGGGGTGACTGCGCATTAATGGGAACTACCAAAGCATCCCGGAAAGTCTTATTTTTAATGGTGTTACTATAAAACTTCTTTCAAGCAGCTCGTAAAGCCACATGAATAAAAATGGAAGGATATCCCAATTTTGCAAAAGAATTCCTTATATATTGAAATTCAGAGTATAAATAAGAAGGGCTACAGATCCTAAGGGCTCGCAAGAACACTCCCAAAAGAATATCTTTTTTGTTGTATATAAACCATGAGAAGAGAACCAATGGATATAAACAGTGGATGGGTGGCTTTTCTTAAAATAGTAAAAGCGGGTCTATCGTTAAGTGTTCTAATAATTTGAATGTCGAGGAGCGAAAGCGTTGAATTGTGATCCAGTTCGACAGTAAAATTGATAGAAAGTAAAAAGCCGTTCAATCTATCAAGTATATGATTAGAACTTATATACAGCGGAAGAAAAGCGAAAATGTCGTCAACATATCGACACCAGGGGATATCTGGAGCAAAGATTTCCGGGAGAAACTTTTTTTTCAAAAACCTCCATAAATATAGTACAAAGCGTAGCAGATAAAAGGAAATCCATACTGAGACCGTCTTTTTTGTCCAAAGAATAAATTATTGAAAGTAAAAATGGAATGTGTTTCAGAAGGCCAAGGACATCTCGTTTTCTAAAAGGAACTCTTTCAGATAGGACAAGGTTGTCTCTACAGGAACATTAGTGCTGAGAGAGACAACATCAAAACTACAAGACCATTCGTTTGTTAGTCAAACTGACATTTTCTACTTTAGCTAAGAAATCGACAAAGTTCTTTATGTGGGTATTAAAGACGTTGTCAACAAGAAACGAGAAGTATTTTGAAAGACATTTACTTAATCATAATTGACGCTGCCGATGTTAGAAATAATAGGGCGTAGAGAGATGTTGTCTTTATGCACCTTAGTCATGCCATAGAAATAGGCCAACTGAGGAGAATAAGCGGTAAACTGCGTAAAAGCTGTAGGAAATCTTTAAATAAGAGCATAAGGTCTCAGTTAAAATTCCGCTAGGAATTTTGAAGAAGATTAGAATTCAATTTCTCATAAGTAGAGTTATCAAAAAGGAGCGTCATAACTTTTTGGATATTGCGGTATGTACAAGATTCCACGTAAGAGCTGTTGTAAGAGTTACATCGGCAAAACTATTGACTTTAAAAGACGCCTTTATCAACATAAATATAGTTTAGTACGACTGACAAAAAATCTGCCTTACCCAGGCATCATTTTAATACTGAATATAATATTGATATTAATAATGTCCGGTTAATGTTAAAAATAATGATAGGCGTAAACACACTGAATCTTTTATTATAAAAAATATAGATAATTTTAATATAAAACAAGAAACTATTCTACTAGATCTTAGGACCAATTTTTGGACCTCAAAATCTCCTGTTTTTCGAAATTTCCTACGTTGGTTTGAGTTGCCTGAAGCATGACGTTTTTAGTATATATCTTTTAATAATTGAGACTTTTATTGTTAGTTGTAGTACCGTAGTTCAGCCGCTTGAATGATGAGAGAAGTTACTCTCGAAAAAGCTATGTCGTAGCCAATGTCATAACTCATAACACCGCTTCCCGTTGATCAGCGAAGTTAAGCGACATTGGGTTTGGGTAGTAGTTGGATGGGAGACCGTCCTCCGCGTCCAGATTATGTAGCGACCAGTGGTTCGGATCCCACGTAAAGCTGTAGTCCTCTCCGTCATATGACCTTAGATGTTGCGAAGGAGGTTAAACAACCCCAATCATTATTATTTATATTTATATATATATATGGTGTCTCAGAAAAATGTATACAATATAAAGTAGCACGCGCACACACTGTCTGTGTGTGTGTGTGTGTAACGTAAAGGAAAATTAAAAATTTCTTTAATTTACATGTAAGTCTTTCAAATTAGAAATTAGTCTAAGAGTAATAATTAATTGAAAGGTCCTGGAATAGAGAATAGCTTTTAAAAAACAAACAATCCGAAAACAAACATTTTAATGCTCTGTAACTCCTTAAACAGAAAGAGAAGTTTTGTTAGACATTTCATTGTCCCAATTTTGTGAATTTTGAAATGTCTAAGCGTTAGACATTTCACATTAGTTAAACATTTCGTCAGACATTTCAATTAGTCATTTGAAATGTCTAAATTGTTCTAATCTTTTAAGCACTTGAAAAGGCTAATCAGAAATGTCTAATGAAATGTTTAATGAATTGTCTAACAATGAAATGGCTAATGCGTAAGACATACCAATATTTTGAAAAGCAATAGCAGTAGGATTTGTAAACATTGCCAGGGGGTCCGGGAGTATGCACCCTCCCCCGGGAAATTTTAAAAATCTAGCCTTAAATGATGCACTCTAGTACATTCTGAGCATAAAAGGTTTGATATTATTTGCATGTTGTTCGTCCTGATAATGTGAAAAAAAAAACGGTAGCGTACCACCAAAATCGGTAGGGTTGGCAAGTATGATAAAAGTTTAGAGTTTATGTTTAAATTAAGTTCGTATAAAAATAAATGCTTCAAAGCATAACTTTCTGCGACGCTTGACTTTCAATTTATATCCATTATTTGTAATTGACTCTGTCTCTCTATCAAATAATTCGTATAGTTTATATTATCAAAGCCGTTTATCATACTCGAACTAGTTCCTTTCTAAGTCGGCGCTTTTCGAGCCAATACATCTCTAGTGCGGCTAACCTTTCCTCAAATGCGTTACTTCTCAGTTCTAGATTCATGTTTGGTTGCTCTAAAGCCCGAACCCTTTCTAACTTATCAGTGTCCTTTCTCAAGTATAAGCTACAGATTGAACCTAGGGTAGACATACACTATTAATAGGCACGGGTCATAAGCTAGTTCTTAATCTTGAAACACTTTACTAGCCTTGGCCTAGCCCACTGGTTCCCGACGTGGGCGCCACCGCCCCCCGAGTGGGCGTTTGAGAATCTTAGGGGGGCCCTAGGAAACTGTAAAATTGGGATCACCTGAAGAGCAGGGCCTTAGCCTTCTTTAGTTAGCGTTATAAGGCTAACTAACGAAAATATCACGACCTAACCTAACCAATCGTTAGGTCAACTGTACGCCCTTGACGATTGGTTAGGTTAGGTCGTGATATTTTCGTTAGTTAGCCTTATAAAGCTAACTAAAGAAGGCTGGGACCCCTGATCTTCAGGTGATCCTAAAATTGTTACCGTCTATTAATAAATCACTTATCACTTATCCTGTTATACGGGGTGAGCGAAAAGTCCCTGTGCACCTGTCCACTTCCAACACAATGCAGGTACAGGTTCACTACACTTCTTGCAGGTGCACAGGGACTTTTCGCTCACCCTATATTATTATCTTTAGGACGGGGGCACCAGCAAATATTGATGAACATAAGGGGGAGCATTGGCCTAAAAAAGGTTGGCAACCACTGGCCTAGCCTAATAAATAAGTTTAATAAATGTTTGAAAGAAACAAGACCTAAGCTACAGTAAACCTACGTGGAATAAATGAATAAATGCCCAAATATAATACTTGTTTTCTCCTCTTTTCGAGATAGCCTATAAATACGATCACTAAATAAACTGCGTCACAATAACAAAAAAGAAAATTACGAGTAAAAAAAAAATACAAGCATTTTAAAGTGTCAAATGTTTAAAATAAATCACCCGTTATAATGAAATGCACTAATATACAGGGTGGCACAAAAGCTGCGCGCCATAAGAATTTTCAGTATTGACTATAATATATAATATTTTTCCTTTTAGGTAGGGGATGGCTGCGAAATTAACAATAGACGAGAGGGTGTATAATGTATAGAAGATCAGGTACTACAAATCGATGGATCGGTACAGAATTTAAATTCGGTACCGATTCTTTCTCGTCTATTATTAATTTCGCAGCCATCCCCTATCTAAAAAAAAAAAAAAAAAAAAAAAATATATATATATATATATATATATAATCATGCGGGTTGCTTCTACAGAGCTTCAATTTAATATTTAGGAGAAATCCAATGACAAGGAGAAATGTAAATGCCATGAAAAGTCTTCTTTAATGCGCAACGTTTCGAGCAATACGCTCATCTTCAGGCTGTTTAATAACAATGTGAAATTAAAATCAATATTGAATGAAAAACAAAACAGAAAATTTCTATAACCTATTCGTAAAGACAAATTTTAAAAGACTGAGAAAAGAGGGTTAAATTCTAAGTTATACAGATTTACATATAAAAATTAAGAAGTTATTTTTAAATACATATAGTAAATGTGAAATTAATACACTGGAAAAATTAACAATAGTACACTGGAATACTGGAACTAGCTACCTTACACTGCAGTTTCCGAGGCTGACTAATTTGAACAGAGACAAGAACGGGAAACACGAGAGATGGCGAGGGCGATTGGGGAAGGAGGGATTATAAGGAATTGGGGAAGGAGGAGGGATCATAGCAAATTGAGAGGGACGGCAGATGAGTCAACATTCAGACTAGGGGACAATGCTTTAATGAAAAGCGATTCTAAAATTCTTAGTGAGTTGGGACAAGTATTACAACCAAGAATTTTAAAATTGTCTAAAGTGACATCAATTTTACATTTAATGCTGTGTTCGCGAATACTCGAGGCTTCTTTAGTTTTTAAAATTTTACCTGTTCGGCCACTTATTCCCATATGCGAATAAAATCTAGCCCTGAGAGAGCGAACAGTGCTGCCAATGTAATTCCCAAGGAGACACCTAGGGCAGGTAAATAAATATACAACACCGCTACGCAACGAGTCAGGGGTTCGATCCTTCGCTGAGAAAAAGCTACCTAAAGACGTTTTATTAATAAATATGATGCGGAAATCAGTATGATAAAAAAATTTCCTTAACAATTTTGTAAATTTAAGCTTAAATTCCTTATTCAAAGGACCCATTTCAGGTACCAAGAAATATTTTATATCCTTCGGCACTGTAATACATGGAAGTTGAGGGCTATAAACATTATTTAAGAAGGATCTAATTAGTTTGTCTACATATTGAACAGGAAAACTATTATTAGTAAAGTATGATCTTAGATTATTAAATTCATCATTAAGTAAGGTAAAATTAGAGGTCAAATTATATCCTCTGAACAGGAGAGTTTTAATACAAGACATCTTATAGTTGAAATCAGTAAAACTAAAAAAATTCATGCCAAACCAGTGAAAGTGGGTTTCCTGTAAACTGATGTAGTAATAGAATCACCGTTTTTCGAAATTAAAAGATCTAAGAAGGGGAGGGAGCCATTTTGCTCAGTTTCCATTGTATACGTTATATTGGGGTGCAAAGAATTTAGGAAGTTAAAGAATTGTTGCGCTTGTACCGCATTATCAAAGACTGCTATCGAATCATCAACGAAGCGTCGATAGAAAATTGGCTTGAGATGAGTGGGAGATTGTCTAAAAATTACACTTTCTAAATGAGTCATAAAAAAGTCAGCTGCTAACGGTCCGACTGGTGATCCCATCCCATCCCTACTCGTTGCGTAGCGGTGTTGTATATTTATTTACCTGCCCTAGGTGTCTCCTTGGGAATTACATTGGCAGCACTGTTCGCTCTCTCAGGGCTAGATTTTATTCGCATATGGGAATAAGTGGCTGAACAGGTAAAATTTTAAAAACTAAAGAAGCCTCGAGTATTCGCGAACACAGCATTAAATGTAAAATTGATGTCACTTTAGACAATTTTAAAATTCTTGGTTGTAATACTTGTCCCAACTCACTAAGAATTTTAGAATCGCTTTTCATTAAAGCATTGTCCCCTAGTCTGAATGTTGACTCATCTGCCGTCCCTCTCAATTTGCTATGATCCCTCCTCCTTCCCCAATTCCTTATAATCCCTCCTTCCCCAATCGCCCTCGCCATCTCTCGTGTTTCCCGTTCTTGTCTCTGTTCAAATTAGTCAGCCTCGGAAACTGCAGTGTAAGGTAGCTAGTTCCAGTATTCCAGTGTACTATTGTTAATTTTTCCAGTGTATTAATTTCACATTTACTATATGTATTTAAAAATAACTTCTTAATTTTTATATGTAAATCTGTATAACTTAGAATTTAACCCTCTTTTCTCAGTCTTTTAAAATTTGTCTTTACGAATAGGTTATAGAAATTTTCTGTTTTGTTTTTCATTCAATATTGATTTTAATTTCACATTGTTATTAAACAGCCTGAAGATGAGCGTATTGCTCGAAACGTTGCGCATTAAAGAAGACTTTTCATGGCATTTACATTTCTCCTTGTCATTGGATTTCTCCTAAATATTATATATATATATATATATATTAGTCAACACTGAAAATTCCTATGGTGCGCGACTTTTGCGCCACCTTGTATATAACCTTTGGTTAGCTTCCGCCCGAATTGTTCATTCTGACGAAGGTCAAGCTTTTCACTCCACCTTAGACCTACAGTTTAACGTGAAATCAGAACTACGCCCCACCAGCAGCCCAGCGTCTTAACCACTAGGCCTTCCAGGGTACCCATTTATCTACCAACCACTTTCTTTATTATGTAGAAGGATGAACAGCTGGGTTTTGCTGCGCGCCGGCTGCCGTCACCGGGTCTCGAATACGAGGCCGATGGATTCGTAGTCAGCGACGCTAACCACTACATCACCAAGGCGCATATATATATATATATATATATATAATATATATATATATATATTGGGAATTTTGTAATAATAACATTCCGTGTATAAACGGTGTTAACAGAAGGTGTGTAAGGGTTGAGAGGAAGAGAGCCTTTATTCCTTTCCTGTTTGAAAGCGATCTAAGGTCATCAGCCGTAAGAGGAGATCGTTCACTCATTTTTTCCTCTTTTCCTTTATGCAGATTCTCCGCCAGATGGGCTCAATAGGCGAACCGAACAGCTTGACGCCTGAATATGGCCCCAATCGTCAAACTTGGGGTATAATTCATGTCTGGGGGCTTTTTCCAAATTCATAAATTTCGTCCGGGCCAACATTTGGCTTAACGGCGTTTGCTTGAGGCCAAAAGGCAAAGATGGTCAGGGGTAATTTCGTATAATTGGATTCTTAAGCGCACCAAAAATTGTTTAACTTATTCAAAATTCCTCATATATATATATATATAATATATATATATATATATATATATATATATATATATATATATATACACATATATATATATATACACACACAGTATATAATGTTATGTTTCCCAGTGATGGAAAGTTTAGTGTTTTATAACTTCTTATGTTAAAATTAATTACGTATCGTATCTTTAGAATAGAAAACCGCAGCTAATATTTTTTGATTTTTTACCTTACTAGCTTCGTTATTAATTATTATTATTATTATTATTATTATTATTATTATTATTATTTAGATGCCCTGCAAATGTATTGTTCCTACAGTTACATGATATTTCCTTTTCGTTTAAATAGCATCGTATATCATTAATTTCCCCGTATACAAAAGATAGTGGTGCACGGATTAATCGGTATCGGCACCTGGCATGCCGATATTAGGAAAATACCTTGCATGGCCGATTAATCGGTAAAATGCCGATTAATCGGCATGACAGATGCCGATACCGATTAATCGGTGCACCACTAACAAAATAATTCCCTAGAATTATTGAAGATGTCCCTACCTCCTTTTATCAAATTACTCATTTTTGCCGAATAATACGGTAAAAGTTAATAATAGTCAACAAATTTTTTGCTTTATTTTAAAAAATAAAATGATTAATAAATCCAAAATAGCTTTTTATATCATGAATAAGTGGTTTTGGTAAATAGAAATTGTAAATAATTCTATAAATAATAGTTAAAAATGGGACTAGTTCGTGTAGCGTAGTGGTTCTTAACCCCTGGGTCGCCAAGCCATTTTGATTGGGTCATTAAATTGTCATT
>JAJOZX010000976.1:567500-602500 GCA_023014485.1 Bathynomus jamesi
TTTAGTTTGTAAATATCCTCTAGTTTGAGAATTTTTAAATCTCGCGGTACATTGGGAGTACTTTCATTCTACTTGTTCTATTTATAAAGTTTCCTAATTATTATTTTTTGCCTAACCACCAGCGGCTGAATTAAAGACTGTCATGTATTCCCGTAAGCACTGATGCTGTACTGTAAATGTGAGTATACCACAGGGTAGTATATAGATCTTAGGACATGTTTTGGGAGTGCTGCACCTACTTTCGTAATCAGTGTGCTCTTTAAATAACACGGTTACTTCAAGGGTAATTCCCAGAAGTTTCGCCGACTACACTTGTTTCGTAGGGATTGAAATTATATTAGGGTTAAGGGGGTTATTGTTCCCCTTTTTGTGAGGACTATATATTTATATATTTAAGAATAGTTTGTTGACATGAAGCCAAAGATGATTTTTTTGAAGTTCACTGTTGGAAGTTGTTTGGAGTGAAAGTCATTTATGTAAAGGAAAAACAGGATTGGTGCCAGAATGCTCCCTTGTGGCACTCTGAGGGTTATGGGTCTCGTCTGCGAAGTATGAGAATCATATGTTATAAATTGGGTCCTGTTGCTCAAGCATGAGCGAAACCATCCTGAGGGTAGTCCCCTAAAGTCCTCTAATATTCGAACTTTTTTAAGAGCATGTCATGAGGTACTGTGTCAAAGGCCTTAACCAGATCAAGTTGGATGATTACTGACGCGTTTTTTTCGTTCAGATCGCTGTCAAGTTCTAATATAGCCGTTGTTGCGCCATTGGTCGCGTGGTTTTGCAGAAAGCTTTATTGTTGTTGTGTATTATTTTGTTTTAATATACATTTTATTGCTTGATTATATATTACTCTTTCGTATAGTTTAGTGATGGCTAGAAAGAGGGAGATGAGTCTCTAGTTTGAAGGGGTATGGGGGAAATATTTATCACATGATTTAAAAACAGGGTGTACTCTAGTCTTTTTAAAGCAGTTTGAGAAGACACCATTTTGAATGGAGAAGTGAATGAGCTTTGTGAACAATTAAATTCGTCCAATTTTTATAAATTCTGTTTGGTATTGCGCAGGGGCGGACTGACGGCAACCTGGGCCCTCGGGCATAATGAGGTCCTGGGTTCCTTGAAATCCGATTTTTTTCATATTACAGTTCGATTAGACACTTCACCCAATTGAGAACACTCTCACTGTTTTATGATGACTGCGGGCCGGGGCCGCCGGGCCCCCTAATGGACCGGGCTCTCGGTCCATGCTCATTTACCCGACCGCTCAGTCCGCCCCTGGTATCGTGTCTAGCGTACATTTTTTACTTTTCAATAGTTTTGTGTCTGTTATTTAAATCATTTGTCGTGGTTAGGTAACAAAAATAAAAAAAATGTATTACGTATTGAAGGACCTTTTGACGTGGATGGAATGCTAGACGCGAGTTTAGCTCCCACTTCAGTGAAAAACTTATTGACGATGTTTAAAATATTTGTTGCGTCTGAAATGGGTTCATTATTAATACATAGTTTTTCGGGAGAAGAAGGTTTTGTTTGGTTATTATTAATCTTTCTGTTAATGAAGTTCCAGACTGAAATGGCGGCGGTAAATAATATGTCCCGACATGGCAAATGAAGAATATACATTTTTCATATACCGGCTGATTCTAAACTTAAATCCTAGTCTAGAAGATACCCACTGAATTAAAAACACTCTTTCACACACACACACACACACACACACACACACACACACACACACGCACACACGAACTTGAGACAACTGAAACCTACCGACAACTGTGAGATACCCTGCTATGGTCATGGCAGAGGCAGTGTTGATTTGGCACATATACTTGCCAGAGTCTGTTTCTCTTGCTTCGCTGATGTGAAGGTACCACGTTTTCTGGTGTTTGTCGTGGGACACTGTGATCCTCTGATTCCTGGTAATCACGTGGTTGGCCACAGTTAAAATGGCTGAATTTTCGAAGTGGATCCAGGCAACCTATAAAGTGCGTAAAAAAACCCGGTTCTTTTCTCTGTTGAACACTTTTGTTATTTTTAGTAATTTGATTGAGTTATAGCATCCAAGTCCAAAAACAAGATGCCAATTGAATGCAAAAAGCACACTACACAAGCGCATCAGCATGTACACTTTTTTTTTATATGCAAAATATGCCACACACCAGGACACGAACCCGGATCTCTAACTTAGAGTCGGGGGCGCTGACTCTGGGTCAGAAGTCCCGAATTCGAATCCTGGTGGGGCACAAAATAATATATATATATATATTATAATTCTTTCAGTGTATCATAATTAAACAGTTAATTAAAAACTAATTTTGTATTGCTTTAAACCAACTATAATCCAGTCAAATAATCAACTTTAACTGTTAATATATATATATATACAAGTAAATTACTCTACCAGATCTTTTAAGTCAGACCATAAACCAATAAAAGATGCAAAAATATTAAGGATACTTTTTACATGTTTCGTTTTGCCTTTAATGACGTCAACTGTTAACATTATAATACCTTTTTTGATAATTTCAAACATGTTTACAGTAGTTCAAAACTATAATTGTTCAACCACGCATTAAATGTAAATCTAAAGTTTGGTACTTTCAAATACCTTTTCTCGTACTTTGTTTGGTCAAGAGATGATCCTAAAATGAATTTAAGCGGGATATTTTTTTCTTTTCCAAAATGTTTATAAACAATTATTACAAAAATCTTTTAAAAACTCCAATTCATTTGGGATTTAAGCGTATCCCAATGACAACGAAAGAGTCTCACATTGAAAGAAAGATTACCTTATGTGATCCCAGATTATCCACTCTGCAAGCAAATCGAACGCTTCTCCCTTCTGACACAGTTTGATTTTGTATTTCCCCAAGGAATATCGGGTCTCTCGTCTTCGTTCCTGGAAGATGAAATAGAAAAAAAAAAATGTAAGTTAGTTTTCATGATTCATAAATTGAAACTTCATATATTTTGTCGTTGTTTTGTATGAGAAAGTGTTGTATTTTCGGAAATATGTTCGCCTACAAATACAAAATTTCTAAAAGATATAAAAATATTATTAATTAAAAATAATTGTATTTTGCTTTTGAAAATTTATTGATGTCATCAAACAATCAAATATCCAAAAGTAAAAGGATATTACCAATTAGTTACTTTTTATGCATTTTTAGAAATGTTATTTCTAGGCGAACTTTTTTCTTACATTGTACATTACTTAGTTTCATTGTTTATTATAATATTTCGCTTAGTCACAGTTTTTAAAAAGTGTTATTGGTAATTTCTCTGTTAAGATATAAATCCTTATCGAATATGAACTAGCTTAAGCAGAGTACAGTAGACCCTCTTTATTTCACGTTTCGATATTTAGCTTTCTTTATTTCACGGTACCCTAAATGACCCCCATTTTTTTATATATAGTACGGTCTAAACACTATTTCGCGGTAATATATATAGAACGATATATCGCGAAAACAATATTTCGGGTAATTCTCCGTACCAATCTCACGAAAACAATATTTCGGGTAATTCTCTGTACCAATCTCGCGAAATAACGAAGGTCTACTGTATTATGCCGGTTTAGACATCAAATATGCCTTGAGATTTCACCCTGTCAAAGAAAAAATTATTTAAACCGACATAAAACGAAAGTACTATAAAATTTTGTAAGGTCATATTTTTAACAGTATTGCCTTCGAAAGGGGACCAACGAGTGAACTTCCTCTTACGAGAACAGCGTATATAATCCACGCATTTAAATGATGTTGGGTCTCGTGAAGCAAGTGGTAACGAGATGTCTTCATGAAGCCTCCAATCGTGTTACGTTTCAAAAGACAATGTCGTGTTCTCACCGTAGAAAGAGGGGAAAGTAATTTAAAAATACGAAGAAAAGAAGAGAATGAAGAAAGACTCTCTCTCTCTCTCTCTCTCTCTCTCTCTCTCTCTCTCTCTCTCTCTTTCTCTCCACACAATGACAATATAAAAGAAATATCAAATCAGAGAAATGCAAAGTAACAAAGCGAAACGAATGCAATGAAACAAAAGGGGACAAATCATCAAAGGGAGAAGGAGAATGGGAGTGGAGGACTCACTAGTTGAAAAATGGTTTCAAATGGTTTCAACAACAATGTTCTGCAAATATATCTATTTTATTTTCTTTATTGTAAATATTATTTTGATATTTATATATATATATATATCCACCAATCTATTCATCGAGATTTCTGTGTGCGTACGTGTGTGTGTGTGTGTGTGTGTGTGTGTGTGTGTGTGTGTGTAAGTAAATTCTTACAATGGTTATACTCGTAAATAAAGATAGAATCTTTAAGAACGTGAAGAAATAAAGCTAAAATACTAAAAAAAAAAAAAAGGAAGCTGAAATTTCCTTGTTTTCCTTAATGGAAATAAGGAAACAATTAAAAAATAGTAAACTGTCGAATTCCTAAAATTTTTATCAGTGGAAAGAGGAAGAATGATCCCAAATAATTCAGCAAATAACGGGAAATTACAGATTGTGTAACTTTTATTATACATACACGAGTAAATTACTACACGGTCTTTTAAGTCAGACCAAAAACCAGTAAAAGATGCGAAAATATTAAGAATATTTTTTTACATATTTTGTTTTGCCTTTAATGACGTCAACTGTTAACATAAAGTTGTTTTTTTCTCGCAGACTTAAATGTTAAAATACCAAATATTAAAATACATTTTTTTTTAAATTCAGAAAAATTTCTAAGTTCGAAATACAGAAAACTCCTTTATATTCGTTCATAAATACTTATTTATTGAGGAGTGCCAGAAACTGGCACAGCGATCAGACCAACGAATGCGGGTGCCAGCAGTGCGCACTGTGAACGTACGATATTACTTGCGTTGAATAAGCTGAAATGCCTCTCCCATGCATGCGTAACTGGATCTTAGCTTTTAGTGTAACGCTATACTGATATGCTATGACAAACTTAAACTTTGCTATCACAAATTTAACTGCAAGATCTCGACACGCAAAAATATAACGAATTTTTTTTTTTTAAATTCGACTGGAAATTTGTGCCCCACCTAATCACAACACTGACCCACTTTGACCCGCCCCCGGGTCATGGGGGTCAACCTCATGACCCGTGACCCACCACGAACCGTCTTGAATTTACTCCCAAGTGACCCGCAGACTCGTGACCCACTGACCCGTTTCCAACTCTGGTCTGACACTAACTCCTGGATCATTATTACAAGCACCATCGAAAATCGAACCCCCGACATCAGTGTCTTCACTTCTCTTATAGGAAAACAGTGTTACCTACTGAGTTACGTATGCTGTTAATGTTGGCAGTTAATTAATTAAACAATGCTGAAATACTGGCGAAAAAGTCAATCCCTAAAGGCTGCCATGATAAATTTCACATTTTACTATAAAATGGCTACTGATGATAACAATATTAAAAGCTTAACATATAAAATCATTATTTAAAATAATTTTTATAAATATTAATAACAGTTAATATTTGAAGGCAAAATTTAACAATTAAGTTTTTAATTAAAATCGAATACAAAAAATGGTGTAAGACAGGGGGGGAATTTTATATCCCTTCCCATTTGATATTGATACTGATCGCACTTCCTAAACATTTCCCGGTTGATTAAAATAAGATTATATAAATAGACTGTAAAACTGAAGTTCATTTGACTGATGAGCAAGAATATGTTGAAAGCTTAGCTCTCTCCTTCCTTTCCGATTGAGCTTCAGCATTTGGTCAACGAAACTTCCGATAATATAATGCAGTATATACGTTTATTTGCTGTTAAAAATCATTAAAAAATGTAATTTATATTTATTGACGACTAATTTTTATCAGATTTCTTCCCACTCAATCATTTTCCTCTTCATCCGCAGTCCGCAAGTAGGAATACTCGAAGTGAGAATTTCAGATTTTGGAAAAGAGCTTTCCTAATTTAGGAAGGGTATTTAGAGGGTTGCGAAGCAATTACAAGTCTGAAGGCTAATAAAAACCCACTCTAATAGACAGAGTTTATTTCCACAACAGTTTCGATGCCCACTGGCATCCTCTTCGGGTGGATACAGAAGAGGATGCCAGTGGGCATTGAAACTGTTGTGGAAATAAACTCTGTCTATTAGAGTGGGTTTTTATTATCATATTTTGACCTTCACGTAGAAAAAAGTGAAGTTTTTTGCATTTAAGTCTGAAGGATATTTTCTATAAAAATTCTGACTTAAAGTGGAAATCCTACAGTGAGAATGGGAATGGATCGATCTGAGAATTGCTTCCTTTGAGAGTCCCATTTCCTGATTTCTCTTTGTTGAACGAAACTTGCAGGAAAAAAGAAATAACCAAGGTCGGGAAGAGATCATTTTGAAAATTAGTTTCTCTACCTTACTGACAACCTGTTTTCCACATGAACAAAATTTTTCGATATCACGCGTACATATATTTCTTTGGATCACCTGAAGATCAGGGCCCCAGCCTTCTTTAGTTAGCCTTATAAGGCTAACTAACGAAAATATCACGACTTAACCTAACCAATCGTTAGGTCAACTGTACGCCCTTGACGATTGGTTAGGTTAAGTCGTGATATTTTCGTTAGTTAGCCTTATAAGGCTAACTAACGAAGGCTGGGGGCCCTGATCTTCAGGTGATCCATTTCTTTAAAATTTTTTTTTGACAATTCAGCATTTGAATTTCACTTTTTAAATCACAAAAAATATTTATAAATTTTTAACAGATGAAATTACAAACTATTATAATGCCCTCCCCCCCCCCGAATAATCTGTCTATCTTTTAAACTAATAGAATGTAAAACTAGTTTTGCATTGTGAGAATCACTTCTGTGGTCATTCTGATTAACAGGACTTTTGAAACAATTGTAAATAAGATATATTCTTGCTGTTATGTTCAATATATGCTTTGATTTACTCGGTTTAATTTTTACAAGTCATCTCGAGGACACCTACTGTACGTTTGAAATAGTTGCTTTGCTATTGGTTCTATTTGGTATTAAGTTTATTTTGCATTGTATACTACTGTTTTGATAAACCATATTTACATCGCTCGGAACGAGGCCACCAGCTGGTCTTTGCTTCGAATTAATATTTTTATAAATAGTGTATACAATCTTTTACATAGGAATGAAACGTGTTTAGGAATACTAATTCCTGTTTGTACCAAGTGTTTTCAAATACATGAAAATGATCACTTTCATTGTTAAAAAATTTACCATGATATAGATTGATATAGATTACGAAACTGACAATTATTATTATTATATATATACAGGGTTATTCATTAAAATAATAAAAGTATATAAAACATATTCCTTGCATATTGGTAACATTTTTAGGAATAACCATATATATATATATACACGGTTAATTTCCCTTTATCTCAACTTTTAAGTTAAATTTATATAAATGAATGGTTTAATAACTGATTTTAATTATTCTTTCCCACTTCTTTACAAAGAACGATGACTCCCGTGACCGTTCTTTTCCCAATTCGAATAAAACCAAAAATAAATAAAAGAAAAACCTCGCAGATATTCACCAAATAAAAGCTCCTTCGAGTAGTCAAAGAAATAAAAAAGAACAAAAAAAAAACCTTCACAAAACGACAAAGAAACAAGAAAAAAGAAAAACGTATTCCCATGAAAACTCCCCCCCAAAAAAAACCTAAAAAAAAAAAACACGGAAGAAAAACCGGGGAAAACCGATTCTGGCAACCATTTTGGCTGCCACTGTTTGTAATGGATTGTCGCTTTGTCGAAAATTCATACCCTAATTTGCACACATTAGGAATACTTGCTCCCCGGATCTTGCTTCGCGCGTGGGACCCTCGCAAAGATTAAGGGCAGGAATGGGAACGGGGAGAGTGCAATGAGGGCCAGAAACAGTGCCAGAAGGGGAGGGGGGTGAGTAGGGGAACTAGGGGAAACGAGAGGACGGTAAGAGAATGCGAATAAACTTAGAAAAAAAGGATACTGAAAGCCATTGCATTCGCAAAATATTTAAAAATACGTTCAAAACAGACGCACGAAAGCAAGATGGGAAAACGCCCAATCACTTCATCTGAAATGGAATGACAAATAGCGAAGGATCTTTTGTGCCAAGAAACCTGCTAAACCTTCTTCCGGAAACGATTTTAAACAGGAAGGAACAAAGGAAGGAAGTAAAAGATTAAATATTATATTCATATAGAAATTTCTGCCATTATAAGCAAAGATAAAGAATGGAATGTTTTCGTACCGATATATATATATATATATATATATATATATATATATATATGTGTGTGTGTGTGTGTGTGTGTGTGTGTGTGTGTGTGTGTATATATATACACACACACACACACACACACACAGTATATATATATCTATATCGGTAAGAAAACATGCAATTCAGAACTAATTTATATGTGTAGATTCCATAGAAAAACATTTTCAATGCCACTCACGATAACTCTCTCTCTCTCTCTCTCTCTCTCTCTCTCTCTCTCTCTCTCTCCATATATATATATATATCAGAAGTAAACCTCTGGTCACGTTTTCATACGAGTGAAATTGCAGAACTTCTTCAGGAGCAAGTTATCAATACGTTCCTTGACTTTAATTGGGTGATGTGTCCTCTAAACATCAAAAAATCCTTTAACAGACCAATATATATATATATATATATATATATATATATATATATATACATATACATGCTTTGATGCCTTTTGAATTGGTGATTGGGATTGGTAGAGAACGCGATCTCAACATTGTAAATAAATTTGATTGTGTTGGCAACAGTTTTGCGTTGCCTTTGTTCGTGCGAGTTATTGGGAGGGAGTTTTTGGTGTTAATTGGTGGAAAGAAGAGAGAATTTAGTTAGAAAAATTGGTCAGGCATCTTTCCAACATCAATGCATATACGAACCTATGCAAAAAAATATATGAAACTAATATATATATATAAAACAAAGGACAGGAGAGTCATTGAAAGAGAGCAATCAGCAAGGCAGATAGAGAGACATCGAAGTAGACAGACAATCGTCCTCAATAACAGGCGAGCAAAACGATGTATAAATAAAAAGGCAGACATGACGATAGCCTAAAACGCACACAGACAAACAGACATAGATAAAGACGAACAGGCAAGACGCGAAAACCGACTAAAACTCAACCCCCCCTTCCCAAAACAGACTAAAACACAGACCGGAAAACAGACAGAAACAGCGTAGCCAGACGAATAACGAATGGGGTAACGAGAGAGGGAAAATCGGAGACTGTCAATGTTTGGCAGAGACCAATTAATTAACTCAAATTAAAATTAAATTCTTTAATGTAGAAAGAATGAAAGGGGTTTAGAATTCGTCCTTAAAGTAGAATGAGAGAATTCTAAAGTTTATTTTAAGCAAAGTTTGAACTCAATTACAATTCTGTTTTGAAATAAAATTATTTTAAAGGTATCGAATTATTACTGTTTTTGAATTTCTCATGATTGGAATACAGAACCTTCATTCCCTGTACAGACCAATATATATATATATATATATATATAATATATATATATATATATATATATATATATATATATATATATATATATATATATATATATATATTGGAATACAGAACCTTCATTCCCTGTACAGACCAATATATATATATATATATATATATATATATATATATATAATTGTTTAAAATATTATAAGTATATAAAATTTGCATTGTTATGGGAAGTTGTTAAAAAAGCATAGTTACCCTTCGTAACGACTAGTTTTCTATGTGATTTTTATTTTCTCATTTGTCTAAAATGTCATTATTATTTACATAACTTAGGCAGTCCTTTTTGTTACAGCTTTTAATGAGTAACATCACTTTAAAAAAGAACTTATGATAGTTTTTTTTTAATTTACACGTATTTACGACTAAATCCTCCTTCAGAACACTGTAAATGGTTATGCAATATGCGTGCAATAGAAATAAAATGCCTTGCCTTGTAGGACAAACGCAATAAGCGATAATGGTAGAGTGAGCAGGGTCAGAAACTGGAACAGCGCTGAGGCCATAGAAATTTAAGTCACCCTTCTTTCGGCCCCTTTTTCAGACAACCCATGCGCAACTCCTCAATTCTTATTTTAATGGGACCTATTTTTTCAGGATGGTGCACCATGGCTTTATCGTAAGTCCACTCAGCGTCCTTAGCTCGACGAAGTACTGTACGTAAAACCAACCGATTGACGTGTTTAATATATAGTATAGATCACACTTAAAACAATTGCTTTACAAACCATAAGTAAAAAATTTTGCTTGCATGTATCCGTAAGGGATATACGCAGCCTTTCATACGTACGCAATGGGAAAGAATCTATATTACCAGCTGCGCATGCGCGTATGGTTCTTGTTAATAAATATTTAATGCACACATATTTACAGAATTACATCAAGCTCTAAATTATTTAGAGATGTAACAAATATTTCATCAAATCTTCATACTTTGAGAAAATTATTGCGGGTGTATCCGACATTCTCTCTCTCTCTCTCTCTCTCTCTCTCTCTCTATATATATATATATACTTTCATCACGTCCTGTGTTCGCAACAATTCGTGTTCACTTGATGAAACTGAATATGACTGAATTATCGTACTGTAAAATATTGAACAGGAATCAATTATTTTTGTACAGTTCTGGTTAAAAACTTTCTCGACGCTTCCAGTCACCCCCTTTCAACTCATGTGGTGCACAACTGAAGAGAAAAGCATTTACGATGAAATGTTATCACTAAACAGGTTTTTATTTAACTAAAATACCTAAGCCACGACCACTTGGTAACACCGCTTCCCGTTAGATTGGCAAGATAGAGTTAAGTTGGGCCCGTTCACTTCTTTGATGGAAGACGGTTCTCAACGTTCAGATGATATGGCGTTCTGTGGTTCGGATTCGCTTAAAACTATAGGTCCCCTTGCCGTTACGAAGGAGGTTAAACAGACCCCTCCTAAAATTAATATTGGCACTTATTCTTTTTACCCCGGCAATTTTTTTTTCCCGGTTAGGTCAACTGTACGCCCTTGACAATTGGTTAGGTTAAGTCATGATATTTTCGTTAAAATATTCCACTTATTCCTCCCCTCCCCCCTCAGCATTTTGGAATATTTTAACGAAAATATCATAACTTAATCTAACCAATTGTCAAGGGCCACAGTTGACCTAACCGGGAAAAAAGAAATTGCCGGGGGGGGGAGGGGGGAAAGGAATAAGTGCCTTAATATTTTTACTAAGGACAGTAGCTTTTGCAGATAAGTAATAATCAATGAACAGGAACAGAAAATAGCACAGCGCTCAGGCCATACGAACGCGAACCATTACACTAGTTCTGCATTATTATTATTAATATTACCAACACCATCGAGAATCGAACCCCCGACCTCAATGTTTTCACTTCAGAGATACGACAGAGATACTGCCGTAGGCTAGATAAATGATTCATTTTAATATTCAAATAATTTAAATAATTTTTTTCAGTTCTTTCTCGTAAAGTTTTGATCCTCTTGACTCCATCTAACCCCGTGTGGTATGAACCCTTCAGAATTCACTGCGCAGTAAACTTGCGCATGCATTTCGGATTCAAAAATACTGCCAAAGGACATAATGACATAATGGCTGAACCACACAGCTTATTAATAAATCAAGAAGATACTTACCAAACAACTCCAAGGAACTCAATAAATCGACCAAGTAACCTAAACGTCTTTACGCAGAAGTTTATCTCGTAAATCATATTCTTAATATTAAAATACAGAAATAATGAAAAATTAAATATTTGGGATCACCTGGAGATCAGGGCCCCCAGCCTTCTTTAGTTAGCCTTATAAGGCTAACTAACGAAAATATCACGACTTAACCTAACCAAACGTCAAGGGGTACAGTTGACCTAACGATTGGTTAGGTTAGATCGTGATATTTTCGTTAGTTAGCCTTATAAGGCTAACTAATGAAGGCTGGGGGCCCTGATCTTCAGGTGATCCAATATTTGTTTTAACAATAAATGTTAAAGATATAAATTTATAATAAATGTATTTCTATAAATATTTTTATTATTCCAAAAATTGAGGTATTTTTTTGGATTTATACACAGAGAAAAATATTTGGATCACCTGAAGATCAGGACCCCAGCCTCAATTACCAAATGATATCTTCATTAAAACTAATGAAAATATCACGACTTAACCTAATCAATCGTCAAGGGCGTACGGTTGACCTAACCGGGCATTCAATTTAATTATTATTATTATTATTATATTTGGTACTGTAAAGCAAAAAACAAGGATACATGGGGGCCCTGATCTTCAGGTGATCGAAATATTTTGTTGAATCAAACAAAAATAAATGTTTCAACAAAATGTTTGTTTTATTTTTAGATACTCAACTTTTTGCTTCGTGTTACAGAATTTTTTATAATAATTTGGGAGCAAGTGTAGTTTACGTCCCCCTATGGTGCCTAGTGTAGTTTACGTTCTTCTACATTATTCTAGTGTAGTTTGCGTTCCCCAACTTTGTCCGCGTATACCTAATCAAATAAAACGTTAAAACTAATGAAAATATTACGGCTTAACCTAACCAATCGTCAATTTATATATTTGATGGATTCATTTAAAAAAATGTCTCCTAAAGATCCTAGTCACTAGCAGTGGCGGCTCGTCGGTAGGCACTGCGGAACTGCAGTACCCCTAAATTTTTTATTTACAATTGAAATAATCAAGAACATTCAACTCACTCAATAATAATAATAATAATAATAATAATATAAGGATGAGCTCACTGAATAACTTTTTCAATAACTTTTGAAACTTTTATTCATTGCTCAATGCTCATCCTTTTATTTCAGTAATTATTTCAACCCATTCTTAGAGACAGCACCCCTAGAATTTTTAGTCACGAGCCGCCACTGGTCACTAGTGTAGTTTACGTTCCCCAACTTTGACCTAGTGTAGTTTGTGTCCCTTTTTACGTCAGGGGGACGTAAACTACACTTGCTCTGTAATTTGCTACAGCAAACAAATATTTAGTTTGTTGAACAAAATCTGCATATGTTTGTTTTTAAACAATAATTTGTTGAAATTAAGCATAAATTATGTTCAATTTCGAATTACCAAAATGTTTAATTTTTTTTAATTAGAATTTCCTTATTTAATTTTAATTTAATTATATATTGACCTACGCACGTAACGTACTCAGAAACAAAAATTAAAACGTTTTACCCCAACCGGAGTCGAGCCGTTTCCACTGAGATTCTTCACATTAAGTACAGAATGTCTTTTTACCTCTTACACCATTCAGAACCACGGACGCGTTTAACAAATTGGATATTTATACAGGGTGTCCATAAAGTCACGCATCATGGAAACATAAGCAATGTCTATTTATTTATGTCTCCATCAGGCCAAATATGTTTAGGAACATTCAAAGAAACCTGCTTTTTCGTTTACAAACATGTTTTGAAATTAGTGGGAATCATTTCGAACAAATGAATAAAACAAAATAAATGTATTTTCCTATGATGCGTGATTTTATGGACACCCTGTAGTTTTGCTCAGTATTATAATGTTATTAAATTATTTTCAGGTGGAAAATTTTATATTTACATTTAAAAAATGTATATTTAAAAGAAAGTAAATAAAGACAATTTTTTTTAGGTCAAAACAACTAATATTAAAATGACTCATGAACCGGTGCAGTCATACATATACGAGTATGGGTAGATGGTTTGTCGTTCGTAGATGGTTTGTCGTTCGTAGATGGTTTGTCGTTCGTAAACATAATTTATTAGTGTTTATAGAGCATTCAAAATAAAATTGTACATTAACAAAACGAAGCCAACAAAATACGTTTCGTTAATTCTAAAATAAAGCACTTATTATATTTTAACAATTATTTTATTGGATTCAAACAAAAAAACGGTCAACAAAACGTGTTTTGTTGTTTTAAAGAACAGATTTTTCTCCGGTGTGTTATTTTGGTTGAGGTGATATTCTATTAACATTCTAAAAAAACTAACTTATCCTAACTTAACCTAATTTAATCTAACCCAAAATAACACTTCGATTAAATGCCCCGTCGAGAGAATGACCTACCTTTCTAAATTAAAAAAAAACGAAAAGGAAACCGATATGGAAACCGACATATATATATATATATATATATATATATTATATATATATATATATATAAGTATAACTAAAAACTCAAAGGAAGTAGATTAAGAACTGCTACTTCGTGTAAAAATCAAGAGGAAATAATTATTTGAATAAATAACGAAACTATACCTATATTACTGAAATATGTCCCGAAGAGACAAAAAAGAAAACAGCAAACTCGAGAGAAATATCTGAACGTTATTTAGACAGCGGAACAAACTGTAAAAATATTCACAGATGCAAAACGGAAGCAAGAGACTCGAGCTAGGAAAAAAACTATATGAAATAGAAATGGACCTAAAACAAATATTCATCCACGAAACAAACGAAGAGGAAAACAAAGTAGCAAATAACATAATAAAAACCTAAGTACTTTCACACGTTTGTGAAAAAAGAAATATAAAGAGAGTATTGGTCCATTAAAAGATGGGGTAACCGAATAAACAGATAGCCCAGAAAAAATTAGCAAACTGCTTTAGGAACAATTTAACTCTGTGTTAATCAGTTAATAACAAGTACGGACACAAATCCATTAATAAATGTAAAATTCTTGGAAGAGGACGTAATTAAGTCTCTATCACAAATACGAGAAAATTTAGCTTGGACATATGGAGTGCTATGTTTCTGAAGAAATAATGTAAAAAAGTATTGCCAAGCCACAATGCAAACTGTGGAGAAAATCACTTGACAAATCACAGGACAAATTTCACTTTCATTAAAGAACGCAAACTTTGCTCCCTTATTCGAACGAAATAACAGAGCAATGCCAAAGAGCTGTCGGCCAGTAGCTCTCACCTCCCACCTTTAAACGTGTAATTAGAGACAAAATTTCTTACTATCCACAAGCAAAGAATTTATTCAATCCGAACCAAAATGACTTCAAGGATGGAAAATCATGCCAATCATATTTATTAGAATTAGATCACCAAAAGAAAATACTAGAAACATTGTGTCAAGGTCAAAATATAGATGTAATATAAATCGATTTTGCTAAAGCCTTCGATAACTGTGATCATGGAGTTACAGCACACAAACGTAAAAACAGGAATTACTGTAAAACTGGGACGATGGCTATTTTATTTTGGTTTACTCATTGTATCAGTTGCTCGGAGACACTAGCACTGGACCTTGTTGTTTATAATAATGACTGCAGACATTGATGCTGATACGTATTAATGACATGTCGTATCGTGTTTCGAGATAGGCGATAAAATATCAAATGAAGGTGACATAGAAAAATTAGAAATAACACTGAAGCACTATTCACGTGGGTGGAAGACAACAATATGAAGTCAAACGAAGAAACATTCTAACTCATAAGATATGTATAGTAACCAAGGAGCTGCAGAATAAAAGGTACAAACCACTGCAAGAGAAACGTATAACCCAAAAACCCACAAGTCAGGGCTCATAGAGTAATAATGTCATTGGCTGCAGAATTCAGAGATCACTATAAAATTAATATTACAGCAGCTTTAAAAATAATGGAATTATCTGAAGACATTTCCACAGCAGACAAGTAACATTATGGTAAAATTATGGAAGAATTTAGTCCTACAAACGATTGCGTATTGCTCATTACTCGCAAGCCGTACAAAGGACATTATATGTACAGTATATTATTGTGCAGGGGTGGACTGAGCGGTCGGGCAAACGGGCATGGACCGAGAGCCCGGTCCATTAGGGGGCCCGGCGGTCCCGGCTCGCAGTCATCATAAAACAGTGAGTGTGTTCTCAATTGGGTCAAGTGTCTAATCGAACTGTAATATGAAAAAAAAATCGGCTTTCAAGGAGCCCAGGACCTCATTATGCCCGAGGGCCCAGATTGCTGTCAGTCCGCCCGTGTTATTATGTATCGCTCACGTCTTCTTTCCAGGGAGTAGAGTCTCTTCAACTTTCGTTTCCTCTATCTTAGATTAGTATAGAAAATAGTCAAGGTACAGTAGATGTCCCAAACTTTAGAAATGAAATAGAAACACAGTGGAATGAGAGAAGAGGTAGACTCTGTGCTGTCTCAGCTACGGTGGAACGAGGGACCATGAAAACGAAAGCGGAAAATACTCTCTAGATACTAAGCCGAAAACTCTTTAACATGTTGTCGAGGGAACTGAGGAACCTCCAACACACCAACCTGAATAATTTGAAGAACCAATTGGACAGGGTCTTGTGCAAAGTTCCTGACCAGCCATTCGAGGACAGGATGAGAATGGAAACTAACTCTCTCCTCCACCAAATCCCACAAATGAGGCGGAATGCTGAAGAAGGGTTGACCGTAGGTTGATTCTGAACCGTCGTTCGAAATCATCAGAAGTACGAAACGTAAGTATATAAAAACAATTTCAATAACAGTGCGGGAATGTATAAAATTGACAATATCTTGTTAAAATTTCTTTTGCCTCTCATTAATCCTTGTTAAGTATGTGCTAATTGTTTTGTTTTTCCTGTACGTTGTATATATTTATGGGCATCTCGCCTTTTATCTTCATTCCCTGACGAAGTGTAGCTCTGAATACACGAAAGGCCTTGGAATCTTTTCTTTTTCCTTCTGGGTTTGCAGCACACACAGTATATATATATATATATATATATATATATATATAATATATCTATATATACATATATGTGTGTGTGTGTGTGTGTGTGAGAGATAGAGAAAGAGGGAGAGAGAGAAAGGAAATGAAACAGTAACGATATGATTGGGAAACATAAAACGTTAAAGCAAACCTCAATACTTTATTAAATCAATTTGGGTACTAAAGCAATATAAAACCTAAAATTATATGAAAATGCAAAACACACTTAGTTACAATAAAAAATGCATGTAATAAAAAAATGCATTTGTAGCCGAATTCTTGTAAAAAGGTTTCTGAAAGAACGTAAACAGACGTAGAGGGTGTCCGGGCAATAGTGTTGCCAAAAAAATGTGTCATATTTTTTATAATTAATCCATGTTTACATTGGTAGTGTCCACGTTCCGAACAAGTCCACGTGATAACCATCATTCGCTACTACATGCGTATCGGACGGTCGAACTCCGTTAGAAAATTAGCAAGATGCTCGTCTGGAATTGATCTAATATAATCAATACAGAAGTGTTTTAACATATTCCCACAGAAACCTAAAGGGGTTACGTTAGACGATGGAGGTGGCTATGCTATCCGGTTCTCCAGGCCTATCCAACGCTGAGGAAAGGTTGTATCTAGAAAGCTGCAAACAGCGACGGCATAGTGGGGAGACATCCCATCTTGTTGAAAGGTTACCCTTCTCATGTCAACTCCAACGGCCTTCAGTTGGGGAAGTAAAAGATCCTTGTACCATATTGAGATACTTCGTTCCAGTCATAGTACTATCGTCAAAGAAAAATTAACCGATTACGCAGGTACTCGACAGAGAACACCAAACGTTAACCTTTGGTGAATGCAACTAATATCGATGTATTTCGGCGCTGGATAGGCCGGACCGATAGCATGATCACCTCGCTCGTCCGATGTAACTCTTGGTTCATGAAGATTAAGCCACTTATGTATATGACAGATCAACCAAAGGATTTGTCAGAACTCCTTCAAAGAATCGGAGTTCTACATCAATTCCACAAAAGCATATTAATACTCTTCATAAGTCCGAGTGTCGAATACGCATTGTAACAACGTATGATGGTCATCATGTGGAAGTGTTCTAAACTTAGACAGTTCGCAAATGTAACCAACCATATATATATATATTATACTGTATATACTCGTATATATTGATAAATAAAATATATGACCAATTAGTTTTTATCTTAATAACCTTTATTAATAATAAAATAAGTACATTCGTTTTACAATTTACAATGACATGAATAATTGTGAAGCTCGACTATTTATTTTATTTAATTTGGCCCTTAAGCTTTAGGCTTTACTGGGCTCTTATTAAAAATAAACAGCTAGTTGTTATTAATTAATAATAAATAAATAAATAAGTAAATAAGTATTATAATTATTAATAGTTAAAACATGTATTAATCTTAAATTATCACTACTGACATGACAAATATTTCTCGGTCACTTCATATATAAACAACATCTCATTTATTCTTATACAGATTTGAATTCTAAAATAATTGTTAAAATGTTAAAAGTAAATACAAAAATGGAGAGAGGATGAATCTTTTACTTCTACAAATATTATTGTTGCAATAATGGAGGTCCTGCGTTTCGAAGACACTCCATAAGACATCGCAATATTCCAAGTGTGTTAAAGGAAAGTTAAAAAAATGAAAAACACGTGAAAAATCAGCGTCCCAATTATGTAATGATCGTCCCAATTACGTAATCAACGTCCCAATCACAGAATGGCTATTTGGGGAAGTTAGTGTTATGATCTCGCGTGCATTGTATAGGGTGGCCACAAAGTCCCGTTACCCCCTGCCCATAGCATTGTTATACGATTCATTTCTCTAGGGGGTAACGGGACTTTGTGGCCACCCTGTAGGAAGCTGCATGAACCTTAGAAGAAATTTGTACTTTGCTTTATTTATTAAACGAAGACTATAAACATAATTATATTAATTTAAAACGAATCATCCGCAATTCCATTAATAAATGAAATTCAATTGGCGCTATTTTTTCAGTTCTTTCGCTCACGCATGTACAGTGGGGCTCATAAGTATTCGTACAGAGAAATATTTCAGTTATATTCTTCCTTATCTTTCGCATCATGCGTAGGATAGTTATGAAAGTTTACGGCTCGTTTGGGAAATTTTAACAAATAAAATAATTAGTTTAACTCCAACATATAATGTAAAACATCAAAGAATTTGAGGAAAATAAAAAATAAAAAGTTAAAATGCAAAAGTTTTCGTACAGTTATTTACAAATTATTTAATATTTTGCGTGTTCACTTTTTGCTTGAATGACTTCAGTGATTTGTTTTGGATATTTTTGTACAAAGTTTCAACAGTTTTCAGTAGAAATTTTAGTCCATTCTTCTAAAGAAAATTGTTGCAATTCATTCAGATTCGAAGGGTTTCTTTTGGGACACCTTTTTTTCAAATCAAACCATGAATTCTCGAATAAATTGAAATCTGGGATTTGGGCTTTGACTGGGCCATTTGAGAAGCTTGAAATTATTTGATTAGATATTTCATTGTGCTCTTTTATGTTTTGGATCATTATCTTGTTGCAGTACCCAATTGCAACCCGTTTGCGACTCCCCAACTGAAGGCAATACATTTTCGTTTAAAATTCCGTGATAATTCTTTTAACTCATCAAGATTCAACTGATGACAACAAGCTTTCCTGGACCAGAAGCACTAAAGCATCCTCAACGAAGTAAACTACAACTGCCATGTTTAATCTTAGAAAGGATGTTTCTTTTTTTTACTCTAATTAGGCTGACCATATTTCCTTGAGACCAAAACGGGACATTGGGATGGTTATGAATAATAATTTGTGATTGACCAATATTAAAGTATATTTATAGTTTTTATTAAAAACGGGACAAAATTGACAATTTTATTAAAACGACGGGACGGCCAGGAAATATAAAACAAACGGTACTGTCCCGTTCAAAACGGTACGTATGGTCAGCCTAACTCTAATGCAATATTTGATTTTCGCCAAACACACCGTTGCTCGTTGTTCCCGAATAATTCACTTTTGGTCTCCTCTGTCCAGAGAACTTTCTTCCAGAATGCAAATCCATCATTTTGATGATCCTTGGCGTACTTTAAACGAGCTTCTTTGTGCGCTCACCGTAGCAGTGTTTCCCAAACATTTTGGCGCTCAGTAGCACTGGTTCCCAAACATTTTGAGTCATTACCCCATTTTCACATGGATACCTTCCTAATGACCCCCACCCTACGTAAAGCCAGTCCCAATGTTGCCATGTTGTTTATTTATGCACTTTCTGCTTTAGAAGTACAGAGTGTTCCAGAAGTCACCACCCCATCTGAAGTAGCTGTAACTTTAATTTAATTATTGTTTTCTTGAATTTTTTTCCAGATTGTAGAAGATCAATTCCAATAATTTGAAGATGGAACACTACACACCACAACATAATTCTAACATAATTCTAAATAAAATAAATTATTTCCACTTTCTACAGTATTTGTTGTTTTATTGGTTCAAAAGTTATAAGCAAAACAAATGGGGTGATGACTTTTGGAACACCCTATACTTGCGGAGTACCAAATTACTCCACAGAAAAAGCCAAAATTACCCCAATGAGGTAATTTACCCATAGTTTGGGAAACGCTGCCGTAGCAGATATTTTCTTCGTGCAATTCTTCCACGTAGACCACTCTTTCTCATGTACGAGGAATGGACATTAATCTTAGATAGACTTAATGTTTGTCAAATATCACCCCAGTTCACTCGTGGATTAGCACCACCCATTCTTTCAATCCGTCTCGCTGTACGTTCTGAAATCTTTGAAGGCCGTTCACACCTTAGCAGAGTTTTGACTGTTCCAAAGACTTTTCATTTCTTTATAACTGTAGCAACCGTCGTAAATGAAATACGAAATTCTTCTCCTATCTTCCTATAACTCTTTCCAGACTCGTGTGTAGTAATAACAGATCTTTTAACCACGACGACCAATTGCTTACTGATGGCTTGTACAGTCATCCATCTTCCATAAAGATTCACAAACAAAATTCTAGAATCCAGAAATGGCAACAGTCTCTAATCACTAAACAGCCAACTACTGATAAAAATTTTAATTCTTCAAACCTAAGCTGGACACACAAAGTATTAACTTTTGTAAATAAATGTATGAAAACTTTTGCATTTTAACTTTTTTTATTTTCCTCAAATTCTTTGAGTTTTACATTATATGTTGGAGTTAAACTAATATTTTTAGTTGTAAAATTTTTCCAAACGAATGGTAAACTATCCATAACTATCCTATGCATGGTACAAAAGATAAAGACGAATATAACTGAAATATTTCTCTGTACGAATACTTATGAGTGCCACTCTATATATGAATTGGATGGAATTCTATACAAAGATTTTTATACATAAACGTGTAATATATATATATATATTATGTGTGTGTGTGTGTGTGTGTGTACATTTAACTGCAAACACACACAGTATAATTAATGTAAAGAACGACGCTTGTGTAGAAGAACGTTCCGCACAAGATGAGGAGGGAGAACGAACAAATGAAAAATGAGGTAACCACCCGGGAATCGAACCCGGGATCTTCCGATTGCCGGTCAGATATGCTATCCACACTACACCATGGGCCTCGATTAATCAGAATTCGTAATTCTCCTACACATATGTGTGTGTGTGTGTGTGTGTGTGTGCTTTAAATGAGGGAAGGGTTCACATTTACTTATAAAAATGAACTTGCCATACAATCTGTTTATTTCTTCACATTTGATTCGCTATGCTCAACTTGAGTTTCTCAACCGGGTGCCACCAAATTTCATCAACACAACAAAAATAACCAGAATTCAAAATTTACTCAACATATGCAAATTTTAAATCAAACAAAAACATTTGCAATTTATTACGTCCATAAGGAAACTATATGGGCTCAGTTTCAAGTTACGTCGTGCTCAGGGGAGGAACTCGATGTTGAACAATGACAAACGCAAAACCTCAGGGGAGCCACGAAACAAGACGTAAAATCATCGGGGTTGCCGCCAAAGAAAACACATGACATTGGTTTTTTTTTAAACATAAAAAGCTTGGAACTATTGAACTAAACTGTACAACACTAATAACAAATAAATAAATCAATAAATATGAATATACTCGAATATTATACCTTGCAAGCTTGAAAATGCAATTAAATAGGTTAGATTTCTACTCACTTCAGCACCGTACTTGGATATAATATAATAAAGGATCGTTGAAACACGATACACCTTCCTCTCAGTGTCTGTATCGTCGTTATACGTTAAATGATATCGTATTTTACGCCTCGTAAGACGCTACTTTTTTCCTGAAAAACGTCTCCAAAAATCACTTGAGGGCTCCTATGTTATTGTTTTGTTTAATGTTCTTTGAATAAAGTTATGGGAATATATTTTTTGTCAGGCTGATAAATCTTCGAAATATTTTTTTTCCTAAATATTCTTTGCTAAATATAGGGTGCGTCTTACCACTTGTAGGCGTCTTATGAGACATAAAATATGGTATTTCTAAAAGTAAGACAAAATGCAACTTACATGATCAACGATACGCTTTTGATACTAGCTAATTTCTTAGTTGGTTATCGTAAGGTATATTTTATTTAATGTTTAATATTGATTATAAAGGAGTAATTGGCTTCAAATTCAATGGAGACACGTTGAAATAATAACTGATTTTCGTACGTATCCGTTTGGAACATTTGCAAAAACAAACTTTTTAACAGACGAACAAAATTCTCGAGACATTGAAAAGTGTTTCTGAAATGCAGGAATTTTAGTCGAAAGTGTATGAACAAACATTAACCCCTTTATCGACGACTGAGTCGAATCGGTACCGTTTCCAATATGCAATTAGGCTTCATCCTACAAAAACTCCCGTCGTTAAAAGGTTAAGAAAAGCAACGTAACGGTCTAACCTAAGTTAACTGGGTATAATCTAACCTATCCTACCTGGGCATAATCTAACCTATCCTAACTGGGCATAACCTAACCTAACCTAACTGGGCGTAATCTAACCTAACCTAATATATAGTAACTTATAACCAGAGATATGGACAGTAGCCGTGATAATGTATCACTGATAAAATTATAATTTGCATCGTGTATGAAATAGGAAGATGTGGACATATCTTGTAAGTTGTAGTGTTGATACACAATTTGGCAGCATCTCGTATTAAAATAATTATCACTGACAAAATATATGTATATGAAGTTAAAAATTTTCATATAATTTAATGTTAAAAATTTACGTCAGCGGCAGAAGTTTTTTAACCCTTAATGGGTGAGGTGTGGTGTAGGAGACCACGTGAAATATTGTCACGTGGTCCCCTAGAGTCCAGTGTTTCCCAACCGGGGGCCATATGGCTCCCTGGGGGCCATGGCACATTTGAAGGGGGCCACAGGAAAATGTTATTTTGTAAAATAGAGTTCAATCTGCATATTACCTACTGAAAATAATGCTTATGGGGGCCACGGGAAAAAATAAGGTTCCTAAGGGGGGCCATAAGCCAAAACCGGTTGGGAACCACTGCCCGGGCCTAGACCACACCTCACCCGTTAAGGGTTAAAGTATAGAATGGCCACAAAGTCCCTTTACAGTGAAATTACAGCATACCTGTATGTTGCCCTTGCTTTTCATGCAGAGACTTTGTGGCCACTCTGTACAATACATGTATTACCATCAAAGGCTACAGTGGAACATCTTTTTTAGTACTCAGGAAATGGAAACTTGCCCAAAACGAAGATTATCTGGTGAAAATTTTGAGATATAGAAATTGCTGTTCTAAAGTCTTAATTCATTTTGTATGAAAACCATAATTCAACATTGCTGCAAAGCATCAGTAGACCAATAAATTTAGAAATACAGGGTGATTCAAAAATTTAACATTTATATGGGGTTTCATTTTTTTTTTTTTATTTGTAAACATTTTTTGTGATGCAAACAGTACTTCATGCAGTCTCTACTTGCTGTCCACGGATATCTATGTATGTATGAAAGCGGTCAAACGTTGCTTCGAGAGTCCTAAGGCACATCTCTGGTGGTATTAATTGGATGACATCTGTAATTCTTTCCCATATGTGTTAAAAAAAAATTTAATCACCTTGTATAAACTTAATTTATTGGCCTATAAATTTGTTTCGTTTAAAACTATAGAGTATGTATTATAAAAAGTATCTTGTATCAAGTAATGTATCGTCGATATGTATCGCGTATATTCACGTTCCTTCCAAATGCATAAATATTTTGTATCGTGTATCGATAATACTCATAATATACAAGTATCTTGGATCGTATATCAGTACTACATTTCTGCATGTATCTTGCCCATCTGTAATTAAAACGTAACCTAACTATACACGATCTTCATTTACAAAGACAACAATTAAAAATCCATAAAGTTAAAATATAATGAACCTTTTATGAACACAATGTTAAAAACCTTTAGTTTATTTTTGTTTTTGTTCATCGAAATATTTTCATTATTGTCTCTCACACGTTTTGCCCAAAATTAAATTCGAATTTCAAACGAAATGGGAAGTATACACACGAATTCGTGTGACTCAACAGTCGTCATTATTACTTTTAGTAATGTTTGTAGTTTAATTATTTTAGTTTTACTTAATATGTGTTTACGATGTGTTAACTTCCTTAACTTGTACGAGTCAGCAACGACAGTAACTGTTCATCAACGTACTAGTGGAACAGTTGTTCTTCAACTTCACAATTTTCTCTTAACAATGATATTTCTCGCAGCAGTCAAAACAACAATTCAAATCGATATATAAAATCCACAGCACACTGAACGTGTACACCAAACTATGTACAGTATAGACTTACGTACACGTTTACTGATATGTCATTTGGGTTCCACGATTTCAAGTGTAATCATTGTCAATGAGACATGTCTCAATGTCATTGAGAAATTGTGGAAAACTGATATTATTAGTCTACCGAACCGATATACAAAAATTACTGGAACAGACTAAATGCAGTCATTAAGAAAGCGAAAGTAGATCACTACTGTTCAAAAACTGGTGAACAAATATCCAATCCCAAAAGTTATGGAACACACTGAAGGATTTAATTAACATAAAAAAGGAGAAAACACATCCGTTGTCCTTCCTCACACAAGGCGGAAATTCTTACAGTGAGCCAAAAGACAGCCAATTTGTTAAACAACTTCTTTGCAAATATCTGTTCCAATACTGCAGCCTTGATTCCAAATACTGACACTGACTACTGACAATACATGCCACAGACCACCCCAACCTCATTTTTCTTTGATCCAATCTTACCAGACGATATCTCTTTAGCAACAAAAAAACTGAAAAATAAAGATTCTGATATCAATATGCTTTCACTAAAACTACGAGCATATAAATTAGTACCGGATGAAACTGCAATCACACTCATCAAACTAATGAATGAATCATTAACACTAAATATATTCCTTGACAGTCTAAAGAAAGCCAGAGTATGCCCTGTATTTAAGTCAGGTAACCAAAACACTTCCTCCAATTATAACCCCATTTTCGTATTATAAAATTAATAAACTGAATCCTAGAAATTTTGCCTAAAACGCTTCCATGCTTTCAACAGCATATTCAGATTAGAATACTGTAAATCAATGCCATATCAGGTATCTAAATTGTACGGAAAATATTGAAAAATATTGTAAAACTTTACCTTAAATTGTATTTTTTATCTGAATCAAGATTTTTGTTTAGAAAAAAAAAAGAAAAATTTACGCAAGTGTAATTCTTGTTTAAAAATATTTACTTATTTTAAACTTTTAAAGATTAATATATAAAATCTGAAATATTTTTAATCAGAGTTTCTTTTCATTTGACTTTCTCATTCCTAAAGAATGGTAAAATTTTTAATCTTAGTTCAATTTTCGTGGATTGTACCCCCCCCCCATTTTCACTTTCAATTAACCATTTTCATTCTATAAATCTTAGATTCAAATTTATTTGAGAAAAAAGCAGCTGTGTCTCATCTCTTACGTATTTAGCACATTGTAACATTCAATCCATATAAATATATTAATGTACCATTGTATTAATTCAGGTTTTCACTTGATGATCGATTTGATTATTCCGAAACGTTGGCCAGGAATACAAAATTATATAAGGATTACTTAAAAACTATATATATATATATATACACACACTATCATTGAATTTTAATTTAATTTGTTCGCATGATAATATCTATTAATGAAATATAAAATTCGTATTATAAAAGCTTTTAAAAGGAGCAAGAAATTTTCAAGTCAAAAACCAGCTTCATTGATGCAAGTCCTATCTGTTCGCTTCGCAGCTGGTTATGAGAATTGCCAGATGGACACCTAAGGCTCATATAGCCACCTGGCAAAAATTATTAGGAAATGTCGATTTATCAGATTTTGTAATATATATATATATAGAAAGTTCAAAATTATGTAGTCCATTAGTCCATTTATAAAATTGTAAATGACTTATTTATATCATTTTAAAAATTACTTTTTTATGTATATTATATGCGGGAAAGAGAGGGCCAAGGGCGAATGCTCACAAAATCGCCCCACCCCCCAATAGAAGAAGAATAGAGCCTAAATCAAGAGCCAAAGTTTTCGAGATGTTTGTACACTCTGCGTTTGAAAGATTGGAGGTCATAGGCAAGGGGGAAAGATGGATTGAGGAAGAATGTTCCAGAGTTGACCTGGTTGAGTAGATGAAAGATTGAAAATACCGACTAACGTTTGCATTAGAGAGTTGGGATCAAGTAAAGATAAGCACCCCCAACCTTTTTTAGTTAGCTTTATAAGGCTAACTAACGAAAATATCACGACCTAACCTAACCAATCGTCAAGGGCGTACAGTTGACCTAACGATTGGTTAGGTTAAGTCGTGATATTTTCGTTAGTTAGCCTTATAAAGCTAATTAAAAAAGGTTGGGGGTGCTTATCTTTACTTGATCCGAGAGTTGGACAGAAATGGAGTGAGAATGGGTCGAAAGTCTGGTACTGCAAGCTCTCCTTAAAGGAGGAGGCATACAGTTAGAGAGCTCAGAAGAGCAGTGTCCGTTATAAAAACGATAGTAAAGAGAGAGTGAGGCAACATTGCGGCGAAGAGAGAGGGGCTGAAAACAGTCAGTTAGAGGCGGGGAATTTATGAGAGTCAAGTAGAGCTGTGTGGGTTGAGCCACACTACACATGAGAAGTGTACTCCATAGAGAAGCGGACAAGACCCCTGTACAGAGACACCAAGTGAGTGGGGTTGAAGAAATTGAGAAGCTGGTACAGCACACCTAACCTCTTACAAGCTGTTTTAGAGAGTATGTGTGATCTTTTCAAGAAAGATCACGAGAAAAGGAAACACCAAGAATGTTAAGAGAAGAGGAAGGATCGAGTTGTGTATTGCTGAAGATAACAGGATAGTCGAACGGAAGATTGTGAAGAGTGGACAGTTGAAAGAACTGATTTTTTGAGGCATTGAAAGCCTGCTCCAGTCAGAGATGGCAGAAACATCAGAGGTCAGGTGCACCATAGCCGTCCTGCGCGAATCATGGAGTGACTGTTGAGAGGGCTGCTTTGTGAAACTGTTTGAATGTTTTTAAAATTTTCTAACTTAATTGACAAGTTAATTTTTTTATTTTAAAACTTAATAATTTCTGTACTTCAAACGTCCTACCGATTTCTCACGCCAAACTGGATTAATTAACATAGGGCTTTTTTGTGAACTTGTGAAATTGCACCAAAGGAAGAAGATATAGGGTTTCCGTAAGTTGTCTTTATAAATTCAATTCAATTTCAGTTGAATTTGTAAAGATAATTTATGAACACACTGTACTATAAATTCGTGTCACCTCCAACAAACAAATCCTAAATCATGACCCAATCGAAAGCTGTTTGTCTAACGAGAATTTGTACACCACTGTATGAAATGTCTCAGCAATGTCCCAATAAACTAGTGTGACATCTCTAAGTCAAACTCATTACATAGTTATGGCATTCCTTAGGACGTCCCAACGAAGTCCATTGTTAGCGCTTTGCCATCTGTTTCATTGCGAGTATGAAAGTCTTCGTGTGTCCTAGATCATGATCACGTAGGCCTATTTGATGAATCTTATACAGTAGAACACGATTCCTTTTAAGAGGAAATGATACTGTCAGTTTAAGGATTTTAAAGAGTGGCCCTTCTTTAATTTCGAGGATTAATGCATGATTATTAGTGTTTATCGAGACATAGTGGCACAATAAAAGAAATACTAGGGACAGGAACTCTTCTTAGGAACTCCTAATTAATATATGAAACAGTTTATACTCTATACAGTTGTTCAGTCTGATTCTTTTGTCAGTTGAATAACCTGTATAAAAATAATTTATTTTTCTTTTAATCAATAAATAATCAATAAAAGTAAACTAGTAAAGCCGAAAATTTAAACAAACTGTCCAATCATGTCCATAAGGAAAGCATTTTCGTCTCATCTGAAAATCTTTACATTCTAAATTAAGATTCATATAAGAGTCAACTGAATTAATAGCTAGTTCATATTAAATAATAACGGTTTGTTTTTTCATGTTCCAAAACGTTTTTCTAATACCGAATTCCTTTAAGACTTGAATTTGGTGGATTAGTAACTACTTCTATGCTACATATATGAAAGATAAGAATTTAATTTTATAAAAAGTGATTAGAAGATATCAATACTTAGCCGAACCAAACCTTAGACTAGTTAGCCAAATGGACTAGCCAAATGGCGAGAGTTTTTATCATTATGATGACCCCAAACCTTAAACTCAGCCTCTGAGAACTTGTAGCTTATTATAAGTAGATTATATTGAAAATCTGACCGACCATAAATTGCGAGTCTTTAGCTCTTAGGCTGAATAAAATGTTACTTTTAAGTAAAGATACCTATACTCTAAAATCTGTCCGCTTTGTGTGCCTTAGATTCGAGCGGGGAAAAAAAGGACGGATCACCTGAAGATGAGGACCCCCAGCCTTCGTTAGTTAGCCTTATAAAGCTAACTAACGAAAATATCACGACTCAACCTAACCAATCGTCAAGGGCGTACAGTTGACCTAACGATTGGTTAAGTTAAGTCGTGATATTTTCGTTAGTTACCCTTATAAGGCTAACTAACGAAGGCTGGGGGCCCTGATCTTCAGGTGATCCAAAAGGACTAAACGTACTCTAGGTATAGTGTATGTGAAGAGTATACACAGTAGTCCGAAAGTACACCGAGAGGTTTTCTTTAATCCCTGGAAGTGTACTCTCTATTTTTCACTTAGATCCAAAAGACACCGCTTGTCAAGAAGATAACCGTTTCATCGCTTGTCAAGAAGATAACCGTTTCATCTACTCTCCATCTACTATCGACTACTATATACATATCCTTGAAGTACTTTATATTTTGCAGAGTGTGTTTAGTACTTTTTTCCGCTTGGATCTGAGTTACACACAGCGGACAGTTTTTAGAGTGTAACTGTAATAATGGGGTTGTTTAACCTCTTTCGCAACATCTGAGGTCATATAACAAAGGGAACCTACGTGGGAACCTACGTGGGATCCGAACCACGGGTCGCTACATAGTCTGGACGCAGAGGACGGCCTCCTATCCAACTACTATCCGACCCATGTCGCTTAACTTCGCTACGATGTAGCCCATTTTAGAATATATATACGCCTGTAATGAAGAGGCGAGAACTACAAACACCTGATCAGCACAGGTAAGTCTCGTAATAAAACTCCATATCCCATATACGATACTTTAATTGCCAAATGATGTTTAAATTAATTTTACTTTATTTCCTTTATTTCAAGAAATTCTTTTGCAGATCAACTGAGGACACATGGTCATGGATCTGTTATTTGGTTTCTCTATAAAGCGACAACAATTTCGTAAATCAAGTACATTTGTTGTATTTACCATCAAAATAAAAAACACTGCAACTTCTTCATTTTAAAAATAAAACGTATAACATATATTTACTGGTTAAATTACATGATAAGTTGTAATCATCTTAACCTTTAACCAGTGAGGTGTGGTGTAGGAGACTATGTGAAATATTGTTTCGCGGTCTCCTAGACCACACTTCACCGGTTAAGGGTTAAGATCCTAAAAAAGAAAAGGAAAGGGGAGGAAAATGGGGGACACAGTCCTCTAGAATGACTGTAAACAACAAAACCTCAGGATAAAATTCAGACATATCACAATAAAAGTAAATCATGTATTGCTAAGAAGTTGCGAAAAAAAGGCACGGCAGATGATACAACATCCTTGCCACAGAATCCGTCAAAAAGGCCAACAATTTCGACGGGAATTTGCCGAAACAATTTTTAAAGTGTTACTTAAAAAGAAAAATACAGGGTGTTTCAAGTCGACCCTAGACATACCAAATACCAAATACAATACCAAAATACCAATACCAAATACCAAATACAAACTACAAATTCCGCCAATTTCCATATTTATAGGTCGACCTGAAACACCCTGTATAGTCATGCTACACTTAATAGTCCATCAAAAAATGCCATGCATTCTCGTATCAGTTTGGAAATGTGCTAAAATCAGCATGGTACTATTTTATTTAGTGAACTGAGTACGATCGTAAAATGTATCATGAATGATTAGTATAACGTAACTAACAAGTAACAACAAACCTCGAATGCAATAAATACTATTTGTAAGTTGTGGGGATCAATGTTTCAGTGTGTGCTTCAGCACGACGCCAAGTACAGTCTCTGGATCATTTCGGAGACATGATGAAATCATCATACATGTTGAGTGCATTTTCAACTCGATTTGGATTTTCAGGAATCCAACTACAGCCATTCTAACACCATGATAGTAGTTGGTTATGTCTATGAGTGGTAGATGAAAGCGCTGATTGGCAGCCATTGTTCCCGTACAACTATTCTTCCAACGGACATCACCGGTGATTGCGCAATTCTTTCAAGAGAGATTCCCTTCCTCACTAGATTCGAATCGTAATTTCCGGAGTAGAAAACAATTAAAATAAATTGGATGTATTCACGGTTAAAATTAACAAACTACGTAACGCGACAGCCTTGCCCTTTGCGTCCCAATTGATTAATTATTACTTCGAATGGACGGACTTTTTTCACGCTCTGTTGCTTCTGTCATCTGCAGGAAAGTATCATGAATTTGGATCGCTGTTTACAGCACAAATTCATATATATTAATGGCGATCACGATAAAGACTATAAAAATAAGGGAATTTGCCCCCCCTCTCCCTCTCTCTCTCTCTCTCTCTCTCTCTCTCTCTCTCTCTCTCTCTCTGGGACTTACTTATCCACGTAAATACATTTGTTGTGGTAAAAAATGGAAAAATAATTAAACGCACAAAATTTAAAATTCCTTTTAAAAATTTAAAAAATTAAAATATACTCGTAGAAACCAAAGTTAAAATTGTAAAAAAACCAAAGTTAAAATTGTAAAAAATAAATAAATAAATCATACAAAATCCTGCTTGCATTTCCGCTATACTGTAAATAGAAAATTCGAAAAGCATTTAAGTGGAATTACAATTTCAAGAAAAAAGTTCGCCTAAAAACATGAAATTTAAAAAACATAAAAATTCGTAATCAATAAAGACCGAGTTTGGTTTTTAAATTTTAGTTCTGTGACCAAAACAAATAAAAGAGCCAATCAAAATCAGAATTGTACCAATTAGTAATTTTTATGCTTTTTAAATATTTATATTTCTAGGCGAACTTTTTACCAAAACTATATTTAAATGTTTTTTTTGTAAATACAACGTTCTAAGTAATAAATTGTTCCTAACATTGACCTTATGGATTCTTGTTTTGGTATAGAACAGTGGTTCCCAAACTTTTTGAGTCATTAGCCCATTTTCACATGGATACCTTCATAATGACCCCCACCCTACCTGTACCCACTTAAAACCAGTCCCAGTGTTGCCATGTCGTTTATTTATGCACTTTATGTACTTTAGAAGTATTTGCAGACTACCAAATTACCCACTGAAAAAGCCAAATTACCCCAATGGGTAATTTACCCATAGTTTGGAAACGCTGGTATAGAGGGTCAAGGGTCAAGGCGAAGAGAGAGCCAGTATGTTCCCGGTTAGTGTCTATGCCGTCCCCAATTTGGAACTTAATTCTGAGAGGCACTTTTCCTTTAACCTATTTTAATAAGCAATACGGAACCAAACGGTAAGCTTATAGTATTATACTGTATATATATAATATATATATATATATATATATATATATATATACACCTTTGTAATCTTTGGTTAGCTTCCGCCCGAATTGTTCATTCTGACGAAGGTCAAGCTTTTCACTCCACCTTAGACCTACAGTTTAACGTGGAATCCGAACCACGCCCCACCAGCAGCCCAACGTCTTAACCACTAGGCCACCCAGGGTACCCATTTATCTACCAACCACTTTCTTTATTGTGGGAAGGATGTTTTATACATAAAATAATGAAGGAAATAAAAAGAACCCAAATTCCTTCATTTTTATCAGAAATAATTAATAATGACGAGGGTGACAACGCACTTTTGTTAAACTAAACTGAACCGTAAAAATCTGTAATTTTTTTCTGCGAGACTGAGAATCGATGTCTTTCAGGGACTTCACGGGGTTTCTTCGCGCGAAGGATAGACTCCATGTTCGTTCAAAATTGAGGTCACTGTCAGCAATTTCAAGGTCAGAGTTCACGCATGTACTCTAAAAGCTTTTTCTTTGCTGACAAAGGCATCTCGGCTGGAGGCGTTGTACATCGTCGTCATTATGTCCTCGGCTTCGGCGGCAGCTTTAGTCATCTGAAGGGTTTCTTCAGTTGTCAGAACATTCCGGTGACTATCAAGATTTTACCATTTAGAATATTTTAATGGTTTCAATTTTCCTCGTGTAGAAACGAACCCCGTAAAATAATTGCGCGTAGAATTGGTCGTCTACTGTACTATGTGTTTAAGAAAGACCGCAATGAACGCGGGGAATTAAACATGCTTGGAAGCTGTAAGTAACCACAATCCAACAATGTTCCCACCTGACAAAAGGGAAAGTAAAGTTATCCTTGTTCTCACCCTTTTACCAAAGTAGGGATGCTTATTTCTGCAGGAGTTGCTCCTGACGAAGAAGTAGTCTTAGAAAGAATCACACTTTCCAGAAGACACGCCCGAAATAGTAGACTGGGAGATTGTCTTTTGACTTCTAATCACCAGTTCCGCTTTCAAAGGGCGGACTACTTGGGAGGGGCGTGTGTCTTCTGGCTGTGATGCTCGTCAAGACTACTTTTCGTCAGGGGCGACGCCTGTAAAAACAAGCAACCTCCTGAGAGAAGGTGAGGACAAGAATAAGCAACTTTCTCGCGTCCACGTGGGAACACTGTTGGATTGTGGCTACTCACATGCTTCCAAACATATATATATATATATATATATATATATAGTGTAGTACAAAAGTTGAGTCCAGTACACATGTAGTAAATATTTAAAAACTATACACAACTGACAACAATATAAACCAATGAAACCTCCCAACCACCCAAGAATGTTATAATATCTAACATACAGTAGTTAGAATAAGTAGGCAAGACGTATCAACAGAAAATACTCAATAATCAATATGGCACCTTTTCCTTTAAGATTTGCATCAACTCTTCCAGACATTGATTCTATTAGTTTTTTAATTACATTTGGATCAATGTTAATCCAACAGTTGTGAAGCACATTTCAGAGGGTTTGACTATTTAAATGGATTTTAGCTCTCTCTCATTTTAAATGTTTCCCATTAAATGTTCTAATGGACTGAGATCTGGGACTGAGGAGGGAATTTTGACACAGTTTGGAAGTGTGTTTAGTGTCATTATCTTGCTATTAAATGAAACCATGACCACAAAGTTTCAATCCAGAAGAAATTATATCTTTGAAGAATTGAGTGACACCTTTCTTTTGTCAATATACCAGTGATTCTGCGAAGATCTTCTACTCCTGCATAACTGAAACAGCCCCAGACTTGAATGTTCCCTTCACCATGTTTTACTCTAGGTGTAATATATTGCTGAAACATTTTTCCACGAGTTCTACTCCTGATATAGGGTCTTCTGTGGCTGCCAAATATTTAAAATTTTGACTCATCCGTAAACAGGACATTTCTCCAATCTTTTAACGTATAATTCTTGTATTCTTTAGCCCATGTTAGACGTTTAACCCTATTTGACTTCCTTAGAAATGATTTCCTTACGGTAACTCTTCCAGGAAGGCCTCCAGCAGCGAATCTTCTTTTCACAGTAGTTATGCTGATTGCTGTTTCTCGTTCTCTATTCATTTGAGCCTGTATTTCTCCCGCTGTTGCAGTTCTGTTTCGTAGAGATGTTAAAACCCTGTAGTGGTCTTCAGATGGGGTGGTTATTTTCTGTCTCCGTCTTTTTATGTCTTATAGCTTCCAGTAGCTTTGTACCATAATTTGATGTTGAGACTTTCCTTCTTGGTAGAAGGCAATTATTTTACCACGAATACTTTCACTAAGTTCTTTAGACATGTTTCTATAAATAATGAATATCTAATAATGCACCGTTAATATTTTTACAGGGTGTCCCATAACTCCCAATCAATTGTAATTAAAGCGAAAATCCACCTAGCGGATTTTAAAAAAGAAATTAAAATTAACTTATAAACTTTTTACTTTCCTTGATTTTTTTTTTGTATTTTCGCTTTAATTATAATCGATTGGGACTTATGGGCCACCCTGCATATTATTATTTATTTTCGTTTTAAATGTCCATATCACTCCTGGAATCTAAATAAAAAAGTGATTAATTATCGTTAAACGTATAAAGTATTGATTTTATTAAGGTCCCGTTTCATCTTAAAAAGAATTACACAAGACAAATAATTACAGTGTAAACATATATTGATTTAATGGTAAACAAAAAGGAAGAAATTAATAAAATTGGGTGAATTGGCATTTATCGTTTTAATCAAAACATTAATAAAAAATATTGACAATAAAGTAATGTTTATTGATGAATGACTATGTCTTATCATTGTGGTATAAAACGTTTTGGGGTTAGATGTAACTCCAATATGGCATATCTATATTTTTTAACTCCAATATGGCACATCTATATTTTCTAATTCCAATATGGCACATCTATATTTTCTAACTCCAATATGGCACATCTATATTTTCT
>JAJOZX010000976.1:607500-617500 GCA_023014485.1 Bathynomus jamesi
TCTTTAAGCCAGGTGTCTGCAGTGTACCGATAGCTTTTAGATCATGAGGCCATTGTCTAACTCATCTCTACATTCCTTGCCAGGTACATTCCAACGCATGTCATCGCCCGCGGACTTAGACCATCCAAGGCAATGACACTGTCGGCGTTTCATGCGTTAACGGGATGCGACACGACCTCAGCGTTCTATGGCAAAGGTAAGAAGACGGCCTGGTCAGTGTGGCAGTCCCTCCCTGAACTCACCTTACCTCTCGAGCTGCTCTCCTGCCCTAACCCTACCCTGGAGATGATCAAGACTCACACACCCACGCTCCAGAGATTCGTCATGCAGCTCTATGGTGTCTTTGAGGAGGGCATCACAACCGTGGATGCTGCTAGACTCTCCCTCTTCCTCCACAAAGGACGCGACTTCGAGCACATGCCTCCAAGCAGCGACACTCTGCATCAACAACTCCTCAGAGTAGCCTATCAGGTAAGACAGCATTGCATGGATGGGGACATCACTCATGCTTGAGATTACTGCATGCAGTTGTATTTCTAGAAGTGTTATTTCACCTAATCAGTTATTTCTCTTGTGACTTCAGAGTGGACACGTGTGGAGTAATACGCTCATCAAAGCTCCAGCTCCAGTCTCTCCAACGGAATGGGGATGGCAGCAAGAATCCCCCCACTCTGCGCCAACTCCAGTCTACACCACAACTCCCACCATTTCGCGGGACATACCAGAGCTTGTCATTTGCTAGTGTAATGCAGACTGTAAGGCTCCTTGTAAGTGCTAAGTGCAGGGGCAGCCCTGCATGTATCTCTGTAGATGTAAAGGTTCGTACTCCCACACTGGTAAGATGAGTGAGGTACAGATAGATGAGGAATCAGGTTAGTGCTGAACGAAGGAATGTCATGAATGTGCTTACATTGTATCACTCATACTACAGGGTGTCCCATAAGTCTGGAACCATAGGGTAAAATAAGTAATTCATGTTTTTCCGTTTATGCAAGTGCCCATGATGTCTTTGAGTAAGGAAGAACTCCAGGTAATTCTGCTCGTAGGAAATCGGAGTCAGAGGGAGGTCGCTGAGGAATTTAACAGATTGCATCCGGACCGCGCGCCGATACCACACAGCTATCTCGGCAAACTTGTAGCAAAGTTCAGGGAAAAGGGATCCATAGGAGATAAACCACGCAGTGGACCTCCGAGGACATCCACCGACGATGACGCAGCCGCTCCCATCCTCGCTTATTTCACAAACAGTCCCCAAAAGTCTCTTCGGCGTTTTTATTGCCGTTTTTACATTTTTCCCTATGGTTCCAGACTTACGGGACACCCTGTATTTAGATACCAAGAGAACTTGTAAATTTATCATTCAATTTGCAATTCTTGCTTCCATGCCTCTAAATTTTGTTTTCATAAATTTTATAAAAATGTCAACTTTGTGTATCATTTCCCGGATTTGACCTTTAAATGCATTCCAAATGTAAAATTGATGCCAGACATGAGTTCACCGACCTCGAATTAGCTGGAAAACATGTATCATAATAGTTTCTATGACAAACAGTTCCTTGGCTATGTGTCGGCCATGTTTTCCAATATGTCTCTTCGGATAAATTTTTTCCTATGGCCCCTAAGGAATTTCCATACCAAAGGGGACCTTTGCATCATGATTTGAAGTGAAAAGACACTTAGCGTGTCTACTATAATACCAAAATTAAAAGTAAATGAAATACATTGAATTATACAATTGCATTTCATAAGAGAAAACGTGTTTTTTCATTCTGTTTTCTTTGTAATTTATTTAGAGAAAACCTCAAAAAGCGTCTATTTCTGTAAGTTTTCATCCAATATGTCGGAAAAATATGCTCGAATATATTTTACTACGATCGGATGACATTTAATATTGCTTATTAATATTGTTAGTATAGCTCGGTTTGGAGACATAGTGAATGTTGCGTTCAATTTTGCTATATTGCAAATGTTGCACCCCATCTCCCATTTTCCCCAAGTGGCCACTACCCGCCCCTCTCCTCTCCCCATATATGATTCAACCTCTAGGGAGCACTGCTCTCTTTCTCTCTTTTTCCTCTCAGATTATATACTGTATATTTCCACTGTGTATTTATGTATGTGTAGCGACATCTGGCAACCCTGTACCCTCTGTTTTTCGCAATTGGCCGTTCACTTTTCTGTTATATTTTTACTATATTACTATTATCGATACTACTACTATTACTACTACTACTGACGATATTAATAATAATAATAATAATAATATAACTCTTCATTGTTGAAAAGATAAACATGTAAATAGAATATAGAAGTACGGTTATGGTAGTGAGGACATACAATATTTCAACAGACCTACCAAATTTGAGCCAATAAAATTGGCTTCAATGGAAACAAATTACTTTAATTTACAATTTATATACATACTGTAAGACTGTGACATTTACACAGTAACTCGGATTCGTTATTGAAGAAAAATTTCAAAGTATTCATTGATTACAAATGATTTGAACTTAAAGGGAATAAATAATTTGTATACAACTTACATGACGAGTTGGTTTTTAAGGTATCTTTAAATTAAAGAAAGCAGTAATTTAAACCTGAAACTGATTTTCTTTAATGGTTTTAGAAGGAATAGGATACAGGGAGAAATGTGAAGGCAGAAAGTAGCTTATATCCACCTAAAATTTTATTTTTAACTGAATCCAAAAAAAATTCTATAGGAAGCACTCGCTTGGTTCTGCTATTGCCCATTCGAGATGTCCTAGGCTTCTTCCGCCTGATTCACTTTTCATAAACTGCAACATTCGTGGTCTTTCCTCACATTTCCACTCTCTACACTACCTCTCTTCTAAATCTCACCTTCTCTTCCTCACTGAAACTCGGGTGTCTGAGACAACTGACAACAACCCCTTTTCTGTATCCTCTTACTTTCTCTATACTCAATTTCATTCCAAAGGTGGATGTTGCGTATATGTACGCAACGACCTAACTTGCTCTCGTTTTCCCGAACTTGATCTTCCTCATTCTACACCCTCTGGCTACAGCTTAAATGCCAATCTCAAACTAAATACATCTGCGTTGTCTACTTCTCTCCTAGCTCTACTGACTATCCAAAACTTTTTGACTACCTCACTTCTAAAGTGAAATACATTCTAGAAGATTTTAGAAGATTTCAATGGTCACCACCATATTTGACTTTCGTCCCATTTCACTGATATCCCTGGTGAACTAGTTTACAACTTCTCTATCCTGAATGACCTAGAGCAGATTGTACAGCACCCTATTCGTATTCCCGATCGCCTTAGAGATAGGCCCAATATTCTCGATTTATTTCTCACCACTCATCCTTCTTCTTATTCTGTCAGCTCTTTTCTCCATTGGGCCGCTCCGACCAAAACTCTTATATCTGTTTCCTATCTTATCGCTCGAATTTGGCCTTTGGATCCTCCCAAGAGGAGACACTTACTATTAATGAAAAAAAAATAGTTTAACTTTACTTGTTCTAATGCTATCCGCAACAGAGAGGAGACTTTCAGAAGGTACCGTTGCCATCCATCTCCTGACCCTCACTCAGCTTATATTTCTGGCCGGAATCGTGCAAATTCTGTTCTTCGACTCGCCAAAAGTTTCTTCATCAGACAAAAATATGAAAACCTATGCAATTATAATTCTTCGCGCTCTTTCTGGCAACTAGCCAAGAACCTCTCCAACAACTTTACGTCTTCTTCTTTCCCTCCTCTTTTCCATCCCAACGGCTCAGTTGCCGTCCCTTCTCCCCATAAAGCCGAAATCTTCGCTCAGACTCTCGCTTCTATCTCAACACTGGACTATTCCGGTGCTGTTCTTCCATCTCCATCTAATTTAATTATGTCTGAAATTAGAATCTCCTCCAAAGATGTTTATTCTGCCCTTTCTGGGCTCAACTCTAGGAAGACGTGCGGTCCTGATGGTATTCCTCCTGTTCTTCTCAAGAACTGTGCTTCTGTGCTGACACCCTGTCTTTCATCTGGTACTTTTCCTTCCTGCTGGAAGTTCGCTTCCATTCAACTTGTCCCAAAGAAAGGTGACCGCTCTCAACCCTACAACTATCGTCCAATTACTTTGCTTTCTTGACTTTCTGAAGACAATCTTAATACGAAGATTCTTAGACGCCTCTCTACTCAACTTTCTTTCAGATTGTCAGTATGGGACGAGGGACGTTCTACTGCAGATCTTCTTGCATATCTCTCTGACTCTTGATCCTTTCAGAACTTCGATTAAACCTTTGATATTGCACTAAAAATATCGAAGGCTTCTGATAGAGTTTATCACAAATCCTTAATTTCTAAACTGACCTCCTTTGGCTTCTATCCTTCTATCTTCTCTGATTTCCTTTCTGGTCGATCTAAGCTACGGTTGTAGATGGCCGCTGTTCTTCAAAAGCTATTAATAGTGGTGTTGCTCAGGTCCTTATCCTGTCACCCGCTCTCTTCCTTTCATTTATTAATGATCTTTAAAGACGCACTTCGTATCCTATCCACTCCTGTGCTAATGATTCCCTCCTTTACTTCTCTACACGCTTCACAAAGCGTCCTTCTGAACAGTCACTCCATGATTTGCGTAGGACGGCTATGGTGCACCTGACCTCTGATCTTTTTACTATCTCTGATTGAGGCAGAGAAAAACCTTGTGGCTTTCACTGCCTCAAAAACCCTTCATTCGTCTGCTCGTCACAATTTTCCACACAATCATCCCCTTACCTTCAACACTGCACAACCCAATCATTCCTCTTCTCTTAACATTCCTGACATTTCCTTTTCTCACGATCTTTCCTGGAAACATCACAGATACTCTTTTTCTAAAACAGCTTCTAAGAGGTTAGATAAGCTCTTCCTAACTGTCTTCAATTCCTCTCTCTTCGCCGCAATGTTGCCACAGTCTCTCTTTAATATCGCTGTTATAATGGACTCTACTCTTCTGAACTCTCTAACTGTATAATCGGTATGGAGCAAGTGTAGTTTACGTCTCCCTCACGCAAAAGGGGACACAAACTACATTAGGTCAAAGTTGGGGGACGTAAACTACACTAGGATCTTTAGGAGACATTTTTTAAATGAATCCGTCAAATAAAACGTTAAAACTAACGAAAATATTACGACTTAACCTAACCAATCGTCAATATATATATATATATATATATATATATATATATATATATATATATATAAATTGACGATTGGTTAGGTTAAGTCGTAATATATTTCGTTAGTTTTAACGTTTTATTTGATTATGTATACGCGGACAAAGTTGGGGAACGCAAACTACACTAGGATAATGTAAGGGAACGTAAACTACACTAGGATAATGTAGGGAAACGTAAACTACACTAGGCACCACAGGGGAACGTAAAGTACACTTATTCCATCGGTACTCTCATTATTTCATCTACTCAACCAGTGAACCCTGGAACAAATTTCTTCGATCCATCTTTCTCCCTGTTTATGACCTTCAATCTTTCAAACGCAGAGTAGAGTGTTGAGGCATCTCGAAAACTTTTAGATTCTTCTTTTTTGATACGAAGGGGGAGCGTTTTTGTGGGCATTTGCCCTTGACTCTTCCTCTCTGCATAAACATAAAGGGTTGATATAGGAGCTTCCTTTTAGAATATTCTATTGACCTATTGACACCTGAGAAGAAATTCAATTTGTGAAGGTCATTCAGGTAAAGTAGTATTAACGAATTAACATAGGACGTGTGCGTTCTCGGTTGGTTTTAGCATTTCATATGATTTTGACGACTCTTTTATGTAGTAAGTTTCAGGGACAGAAAATATATTTCTCCAATCTGCTGTTATAGTGAATATAGTGGAGTAGTATACCTTACCTTATGAACCTTATGTTGTTTCGTGCGTTGGTCTCTCTTCACACGGAGGTCAAGCTGGTGGCCCCGCCTCGATGTAGATTCAGTAGTAAATATTGTGGAAAGTAGAGTTTAAATTTGAGCAATGTAGAACTGAATTTTGATACTTCATTTAATAAATGTTCGATGTGACCTATAAAGGTTATAGTTTCGTCCCGTGGCGCAGAAATGGTATATATATATCAATGTTTTCTCATATCAGGTAGGAAAAAAAAAGGCTCCACTTTTTCAGAACTACATCAACGTTCATCACCCCAGTATTAAGCTCTCTTTGGAAAATGAAACGAATAAAAAAATATCCCTCACTGGTGCAGTAGCACAAGATGTTACTACTAGATCAGTATTATATATATATATATATATATATATATATATATATATATATATATATATATCAATGTTAAGTTTTGCTGTTTTTGCATTTTCGATGTCCCAACGCTAATAATCACGTCCTACTAAGTCATTTATTCTCAATCTCTCTATCTCTCTCTCCTCTCTCTCTCTCTCTCTCTCTCTCTCTCTCTCTCTCTCTCTCTATCAATCTCTATCTATCTATCTATCTATCTGTCTACCTCTATATCTCCCCTCGAGGTCAAATAAAATACTATTTTTACTTTAATTCTTCAATAACAGTAAAATAATATTATTATACGATGAAATAAAAATACTCAAAGAATAATGGCGATGCATGAAAAGAAATCGGATTTTTTTTCATCGTAATCTTTGGATTATAATAACAAAAAGATATTTTAATATTTGATCACGTATAGATTAAAAACTAAAATAAGATTCAGAATTCTGAAACTTGATTCAGAATTCTGAAACTTCATTCAGGAATAGAGTTCATATCACGTGTAATAATAATAATAATAATAATAATAATAGTAATAATAATAATAATAATAATAATATTATTATTAATAATATATTCAGATAAAAAATGGATTATGCTTTTTACATACTATTAACCAAAGCGACTCAAAATAGGGTTGATTACTCGATAATTAATCAATCCAAATGGATAATTCCCCTATGCAATGATTGGGCTAATCATGCATAGCTTTCTGCAAACAAACATAAATGATTACTGCACCAATAACATTGTTGGAATAATCATTTTGGATTGGGTGGTGCTTTTATAGTGGTGGTGCAATTCAGTCAAATTTAGCACCACAACAGACCATAATAAATGGAATTGACGCAAGGTACTTGGTTATGTAAAATAGAATTTTGATCTCATATATATATATAAATATATATATATATATAATATATATATATATAATATATATATATATATATATACATACAAAAGAATACAAAGGACATCAAACAGCGATAGACTGGCTGGCCGGTCCGTACAAGGCTGTCTGTTTAAGAAGGAAGGTTAAAAGATGGAAGAAAATTTGAAGACAAGTAAAAGTTTTAAAGCAAAGCAAAGAAAAGAGGTTGAAATGAAGGAAAAAAACTTTAAAAATGACGTGAAAATTCTCAAGTAAAGAGGAGGGAATCCGAGCGAAAACCCAACAATACTTTTATGCGCCATCAAATGCTTCCAACTGGGGTTTTAAGGCATGATAAGCATCTAAGTCTCTTTTGAAAGGACTCGATCGAATTACTTTAAACTACTTTGGCTGCCAAGCCATTCCACAAATTAACCATACGATTGAAGGAAAAATGTTTAGTTTCATTAGAATTAAAATGTTTACTCACTAGTTCCAGACCATTATCGCGAGTTCTCTCTGCATTTCTGAAGGTGAAATATTTTTCGGCGTCAATATTATCAAAATCTTTAATAATTTTAAACACCTGAATTATACAGGGTGATCGAAAAGTCTCTCGGCAGTAGTAATAAGATATTTACTTTATTGAGATTTTACATAAGAAGATATAAGAATTGTATAAATGTAATGACATATCATTGTTACCTGTTTAGAGTAAGTAACGTAGCAAGACTTAGTTTAGAGTAAGCAACGTAGCAAGACTTAGTTTAGAGTAAGTAACGTAGCAAGACTAAGCTTAGACTAGCCTAGACATCGCCAATATTTTGTTAAAGATTTCACGATATCGTACAATTTTCATTAAAATATCTAACTTCAATAAAGTAAATACATCTTATTACTACTGCGGAGAGACTTTTCGATCACCCTATATGAGATCATCAAATACGCCTTTTTACGAGTGAGAATAAATTTAACGTTTCTAAGCGGGCAGCGTATGATTTGTTGGATCAAGTAAAGATAAGCACCCCCAGCCTTCTTTAATTAGCCTTATAAGGCTAACTAACGAAAATATCACGACCTAACCTAACCAATCGTTAAGTCAACTGTACGCCCTTGACGATTGGTTAGGTTAGGTCGTGATATTTTCGTTAGTTAGCCTTATAAGGTTAATTAAAGAAGGCTGGGGGTGCTTATCTTTACTTGATCCGATTTGTTTCTAAGTCTAGGAATCATCTTAGTAGCCCGTCGCTGCATTCTCTCCATTTTGTCTATGTCCTGTCGTAAATATGGGGATCAGAACTGAACGCAGTATTCCACTAGGGATGTACTAAATAATTATATAATGTTCTCTCCGACTTAAATTATAATGATCTACCAATAAATTCTTAGATTCTATTTGCTTTTCTGACCCCTTCTATACATTGCTTACTCGGTTTAAGAGTGTCGGCAACAATAATACCTAAATATTTCTCTTCCGTAACACTCGTTAGTGTCTTGTCGCGCGCAGAATACACTTCTTTAACATTGTTTCTACCGATATGCAACGTTTTACATTTTCAATATTAAAGTTCATTTGCCATATTTCTGCCCACTCCAGTAATTTATTAATTTTTCTTGAATCTGCAAACGTTCTGCCGTTGATTTTGTTCGTCCTCCAAGTTTGGTATCATCCGCACAGTTTGAAATTAAACACTTAATTCCTATGTCGATGTCACTGATATAAATAACAAAAAGAAGTGGTCCCAGAAATGATCTCTGAGGCACGCCGAAGTTACAATTCTCCAGTTAGACGCTTTGCCATCAATGACCACTCTTTGTTTATGTCCACTAAGCCAATTTTCGATCCTTTTGAGAATATTACCATCAATTCCATGAGAATGAAGTTTAGCTAATAATCTTCGATGTGGCACTTTATCAAAAGACTTTTGAAAATCGAAATACAGTATATAACATCTAATTTTACTCTCTTCATATATATATTTACAATGTCATTAAAGAAGTCAAGCAAATTAGTAAGACAAGAACGATTACGTCGAAAGCCGTGTTGAGAATCTTTGCTTAAATTATTCATTTCCAAGTGATTAATTGCTTTGTCCCGAACGATCGTCTCCATAAGCTTAAAATATGAAAATTTAAAGTTTCACATTATATTAGTAAAATTGGATCACCTGAAGATCAGGGCCCCCCCCATGTATTCTTCTTGTTTGCTTTACAGTACCAAATATAATAATAAATTAAATTGAGTGCCCGGTTAGGTTATCTGTACGCCCTTGACGATTGGTTAGGTTAAGTCGTGATATTTTCGTTAGTTTTAACGAAGATACCATTTGGTAATTGAGGCTGGGGGCCCTGATCTTCAGGTGATCCGTAAAATTTATGAAGGGAATTGATTTTTTTGAAATATAGGCATCGGCATTATCATCCTATTAGCATGACTTCAGCAGTTGGTTATAAATTGAATACCAATATTTAAAGTAATTGGTTTTCCTTATGTTCAAGGTATTTTCTTTCTTCAACAATGTCGAAAACAACAAAATTTTTCAGCAAAATTTCAAGGTCTTGGTAGCCTATTTGAATAAAATAATGGACATACAGTTTGGGTTTATAAAATTATTAAAATACTTAAAATAAAGTCAGCATAATAAGATGGGGAGCAAGTGTAGTTTACGTCGCCCTGTGGTGCCTACTGTAGTTTACGTTCCTCTCCATCATCCTAGTGTAGCTGACGTTCCCCTACATTATCCTAGTGTAGTTTGCGTTCTCCAACTTTGTCCGCGTATACCTAATCAAATAAAACGTTAAAACTAACGAAAATATTACGACTTAACCTAACCAATCGTCAATATATATATATATATATATATGAAAATTATTTCACG